>JAODKM010000039.1:30751217-30765287 GCA_026780845.1 Petrocephalus sullivani
CCTCCCTGTCATAGCCCTAACAAGCCACGGTCCCTAACCCTCCCTGTCATAGCCCTAACAAGCCACGCCTGTTACTCATTTATTCCTCTTGTCTCTCAGTCCTAACCGTCGAGTGGAAATGACCCCCAGCTGCCTCTCGTTAGCCCCTTGTTAGTCTCTGTTTATCTTGTCAACCCCAGTCTAGTCATCAAGGTTCATCCTGTTGCCTGTGCCCTTTCCTGTGCTAAGCCTTCCAATTTGACCCCTCACAGTCCTGTTTTATTACCTTGCTTTGGTATTCAATACCAAATCCACTTTTTGTTTTCCTGATGCCTGACCTCAAGTCCTTTGGCTTCCATTCACACTACCGCAGCGCCGATACTGTATATGATGCATACTGAATGGTTACATGTATGTCAATCTATTATTTTTGTTATTTGCTGCTCTCAGCGTAGGGCCAGTGTGATCGTGCCCCGTAGCACATTATTGAAAGTGCACTGAACATGCGCACAGTGTCTTCAACTGCTCACTTGGTTAAACGAACGCTGATGGGCTGGCCCCATGCTTACCAAACAAAGACTGCCTGGAGAAGATATCTGGAATGTATCAGACAGCACTACTGTCACCATATGTGATAAACATGCAACAATGTTACTCACAAAGAGTGTATATCTATTACACTGAATTATTGATCAGAACGTGCATTACTCCATGCGACATCTGGTGGGGCCAGATCCCATTCGCTGCTGATGTAGTGATGCCCATGCTAATCAATCAAAACATATCTCCAGTACTGATGCATTCAAAATATTTCTTCAGAAAAATGATTTGGCGGCACGTGTCCAATCAGACAGCGTCTAACACATTACTCAGACCTTGATCGCCATGCTTGGGAACATAGCCACAGTGGAATGGGATCTACGTTTACATTCATGGGGGTGCGGGGGGGGCGGGGTGCAGAGAGCAGAAGGAGAATATAGCACTGAGTCAACACGTCCGTCAAACAAAGCACAGCACGAGGCCACTGGGGGAAACAAAGGCCTTTTGCTGGTAAACATCGCAGAGATGACAAGTGATATGTGCAAGATTACCAGAGCAACCGGAGCTAACGTGCCATCGAAGAAAGCCCCCCCTAGCCAGGCTGTCTGACATCTCAGGGGGCTTTACTCTGTCCCAGGCACGGCAAACAAACTGAACACCTGACTCATTTGTTTGCCCAATGACATGAAAGTTTAGAGCTACCTGATGAGCCGGCCAGGACCAAGGTGAGCAGTGTTTCATTACACAGACTGCCCTCCGATTACACAGGTGTCCATCTTTCTTTTTATACCCATTTGAGCAACAGATAGCTCTGCTCCTCCATAAAATGGCTAATTAAAAACAGGAGGTGAAACCAAAGCAGTCATGCCGTCCAAGCTAAGACATATGAACTGTCAAGTACAATATTTTACAACTGATTCTTTACTGACATAAAATTAGCAGTAGAGGACCTTAATTCAATTCCACACAATGCTTTAATATATCCAAGTGCTGCGTGCACTGTAAAGATTAAGCATTTTGAGCATTTCTCCTAAATGACCATCTTATGGGCTGAACCATTCCCTAAACTAAAGTGCAATAGATTTCTTTCAAAGTAGCCTTAGGGAACTGCTGAATCAGCTTTACATTTACATTTAGGTTCCCATAGTGTGGCATTAAATTTTCAGTGTCCAATAGATCGCTTGCAGCTTTAATTATCTTGTGAAATCTTGTACATCAGTCAATAATCAATTAATAATCATGCTCCCTTGGAATTGTGCTGACCGTTCATAGTGTTTCCAGTATGGAGTTGCCAACTGGACCCAATTAGTTATGGGAATACTTGAGTGAACAGCCGGAAGCACCAAACCACTGTGCAGCAAGTGTTTCAGCCCCAAGTCAGGTTTCTCTGTGGAGTCCCTATCACACCCAATTAAAGACACTCTACGGCAGAAGGCTGATTGTTCATTAATAAATAGACGCTTGTCACACTTACCGCAGAAAGATACAATATGGCTGCTGTCTTCATGCACAAACTTCCTGGTCACCGCCTCCTCCATGATCTGCTTCACCTGCACGGCGGTGGTAAGGACACAAGGCACAGAAGATCACATTAGGCAGATATCAATGACCAATCTGACATACTTAAGTTCAGGAAGTTGTGCTGATGTTTCTTCTTCCTTTTATTCATTTCATCTGGTCAAACCTTGTTTGCATAATGTGTATACATTCTCAAAAAGCTACCATAGAACAGTGATCAGACTTAAATGTCCTTCACCTTGTAAGAAAGAAGCACAGGGCTACACAACACTTCGCCTGAATGCACAAAGGCAATGGGAAGTAATGTACTGGAAGATGTTTTCTTTAACATTTCATGCTTAAGGCAAAAACAATGGCAAGACACAGAGCACACATGGGGTGGGCTGGGGGGCGGGGCTCTGTGACATCCGCTGTGATTTGTACTAGATGGCCTTTGCTGTGCTGTCGTTCACCTCGTAATGCAAATGTTACTTGGCTATTGGCTGTTATGGTTATGTGATTCGAAGGTCGCTGGTTCACGCCCAGCCTCAGCACCTCTGTGGGCCCTTGAGCAAGGCCCTTAACCCCCAGCTCTGTGGGTGTACCTCGAGGTGGCTGCCCTTCACAGCCAAGCTTATTCTCGTGGAGAGCTGGATTGCAGGAAGAGAATTTCCCCACGGGGATCAATAATAGTTATTATTATGAATGACACCAAAGTAACTGAAATTCAGCACATAACTGCGATATTAATCTCCTTATCTCACAAGGGGAACATGTCATTACATAAGAAATTCATTATTGTGCTTAAAAACAAAAGTGCAAAACAGTTTGCTAGGAAGGATTACAGGTGCAGCACCTATTTTTTCGTCATCTGAATGTTCACAGTACTTAATGCAAACTTGCTGCTCCATATAAATACAACTCACTGCTCTGTGGACCACAGTGACATGTGGCCTGTCTTTATGCAGAAATAATTTGCCTCTTGCAGGTCACCGACATTAAATTCACTATAAAAAGATCAGAGCTTGTTTTCAGTGGTTTGAAGTGAGATCAGGCCCCAACTTCCCTTTAGAATTTTTTTCTCAGTGCGAAACACCATCTCTGTTCAACAACAGAATATTCCCTAACACATTTTCCATACACATTTATCATAGGAGTATAATTTATTTGCCTTTATACTGGATAAAAAGACTCTTTCATCAGCTGGTGCCCCTGATTGTTAACCAAAGGTCTAATTGTATAAAGTTGTTCTCCAGGTTAAAGCTAAAGGATGAGAATGACCTGAGTGGGAGTAGAAATGTGAGGAAATGAGAAATATTTAAAATACTTGGTACAGCAGAGTTATTTAAAGTGACTATATAGTGAGTATATAAAGGCTAAACACTGCTTATCTGCTAACATTCAGTGGCCAGATATATATACAATATGGGAGGAAAACAGGAGTCGGATGTGAGCAAAAATGACCCTAAACTTGTTCTCCTTCCTGTGATTAAAATCTGATTTGACTGTATAATTCGGTTTACTTGCAAAGCTCGTTTGGTCAGGCACAGCTGACAGACAGCGGTGCTGCCTCCCAGATGTGGACCCAGCTTTCTATAGCAAGACCTGACAACATTCAGGGTTGCCCTTGGATACAATGGATCCGGAGGTCTGTCGGGCACAGCTTGGGAGGGTGGGGGGGCAGGGCTCAGATGCATGAATCACTGGAGAACATCTGCTAAATCCCAGTTAAAAGGAGCCCAGGGCTGTCCACTGCCCCTCTGGGAATCTCCAAACTGACAAGGGCCTAAAAATCATCTTCTTTTGTCAGAAAATCAGTGTGGATAATAACAGGGCCGGCCTCCTGCCTTGCCAGCACCAGTGAGGTGCCCAAAAAAACATCGACACACTTACCAGAAATGTGGCAGGGCGGTGGGAGACGTGAGCCCATGTGAAATGTCTGTTTATCCCTAGATATCATGATTAAACTGCCCCCCTGCCCCTGTAAGCAAGGTCACTGTAATTCTGCTGTTCACCAGCACATGGAACAATTAAGACTCAGAATAGGCAGGCGGTCAATCAGTAATTTCCTGTTGTTGCCTGCTTCTCCTCAGCGACAAGATTACAGCCAGCGACAGAGCGAGGAGTCGGCCTGAAGACTCCAAGCAACTCGGAAATGGCAGATGAAAGGCAAGGCGGCAGAGACTCGGCGGCAGCATGTTTCTCACCAAACAAAGCCTTCTCATTTGCCATGACTTATCTACTGTTTTTGTCATGAACGTGGATCTTTGCCTGATCCATCACTGACAGTGTCTCAGGACCACGTAATGAGTATCACACATGCAGCCATCTTTTCATTTTCTAGTGGGTAGCCTTACTGATATTTATCATTTTATGCAGTGTCTCTCATCCCAGTCCTCAAGGACCCCCAGACAGTCCATATTTTTGCACCCTCCCACCTCCCAGTCCACATTTTCCCTCTCTGTACCAGGTATTCTGTGTTTTATATTGGATGGGAGCAGGAAGAAAGTAAAAATCTGGACTGCCTGGACGACCCAGAGGATCGGGTTGAGAAATGCTGATGGAATGCATCTCAGGAAATATATAAGAATATTATTCAAAGGTACATTACGAAAATATATGACGATGTAAGTGTAGAATTAAGGGTATCAGATAAGTCATATCTGTGTAAGAGATACAGAACAGCCCCAAGAGCCTGTTTGGGACAGGTGGTTTGAAGCAGGATGGAGGGATGGGTGGGTGATAATCAGTAAAGTCATGAACAATGGTGACAGGGTTAAACTGATGAGTCATATCACAATGATGAAAGATCATCTGCAACTGAACTGAACACCACCTCGGGGAATAACGAGTGGACCAAAGGCCAACTTAAGTCATTTTGCAGTGCAGCTGCATGGGAGAAGGTTGGGTGACTATGTTCCAGGATCAGACTCCAGGGTTTCCTAAATTTGTTACAGTTTCCTAAACTGTTAAAGAGCCATAACCCAGACTCAATCACTGATTTCCCTGTTGCCATCTTTGAATAATAATGCCAGTTTTAAAGTTTTTATATCACTTATGAGCAAGCATTCACACACTCAAAAATGAGTCAGCATGAAAACAGCACATTAGCATGAATGTACTCGTTAAAGTATCAGAGCCATGGACTTTTCATTTATCAAATGGAATATATTTTTAAACCCATAACATCCGGGATCTTTAGCAAGTAGCTAATGAATTCAAAACACCTTCTATCCATCCATCTTTCAACCACTTATCTTGTTCAGGGTTACAGGGTCAAAACTCTTTGGTTGGCCTAATATTAAAATTAACGCAGCACAGATCCATGATCATAAAATATTGCTAATCTAAAATGTAAGATGGGGAACACTTTCATATTTTTTAAAGTCTTATTGTGAAAAGTGACAAAGCAATTGATAATAAGAGCATTATTGCTCTTGTTGCTGAAAATAATTTAAAGTAGCTCAGGGATTCAATTAAGCTCTTGCCTCACCAGTGATGTCACTATAGAGAGTGATGTTGCTACTACATTCACAAGCTCAATGTAGTACAGTAATACAGTAAGGATGGCTATGGACACAACTGACAGCCTGAGCAAACTAACTAGCTACAGTAGTTGACTGCTTAATGCCAGCTGCTGGCCCAGCTACAGATGTCTCGTCTGGGGCATTCAACCATCCATCTTATTTGGATCAAAACAGTGACCCTGGAGCCTGTCCCGGAAAAGACAGGGAACAGCTAGGGGACCCCCTGGATATGATGCTAATCCGTCACAGGGTACGCACAAAATTCACCTAAATGAATCTCCACATTGTGTCGCAAAGTTTCATTAGCCTGAACACTTGTGTTATAATGACACTTGGTTTGTCCAATGATTTACATATCTGGTGTCTCTCATCCCGCCCACGTTACGAGTCAGTCTTCCCGATGCAGCAACGCGTAATACAAATAGACAGATCCATTTTGAGGCTTATACCGGGGCTGTTGGAATTTACGTTTGTTTGTGACTCACTAGCTCACTAATCTATGGTATTGTGAGGTACAGTGAGCCCCCACTGTACTAAATTAAACACCTCATTCACTCCCACATGGCAACGTCGACTTAAAGCTGTGTTTTCGTCACTTCTCTGACTCACTGCTGGGCATATCTGGTTCCAGAGAGACTCAGAATGTTTGCCTAAAATGGCTCTTGTCCTCTAGACCTTAGAAACAGAGGCGTATCTTTTTTAATTTGCTAGATCGTTTCACTGCTTCAGTCTGTAAAGGTTTACTTTCAAATGGTATAATTATACGTGGAAACAAGCAGCTCAGTGGTTAGCATCGTATGCTCACTCATCCAGGGTTATAGATTTCAGTCCCATTCTTGTCTCTATGTTTATGTAGTGTTTACATTGTTTCCTCCCCTAATCCAGCAACATTTAGGTTTAGGTGAATTTTTATTTCTACAAAATATGATGGATTGGTATCCAGTCTAATGGTGCAGGGTGCCGGCATGGTCACCATATATCATATACCTTTTTTGGCTCATGTAATATATGCAGTCTGTCTGCGTAGCACCACTTCTGAATGTTCTCCTTATTTGTAACCCATAAGCAGAGCTAGCTAAAGAGCTACTTAAAGCTTCCCAGTTCTCCTCAGCAGATGTGATGACCTTTCGCAAATGCAGGCCAGGATTTTTCCAGCACTGTGAAACTACCCTTTGTCACTGCACAGCTGAGTTGTGCGTGGCCAGTAGAAAGGTCCAACGAAATGCCACCTCAGATATCTCAGAGGGGTTACAGATTTAAGGCTGGAGTCCTCGTTCCCACCGGAGAGGGTCTGCTCTTTTGGAGACTGATGGTGGGCTGAATGGGGGTCTCCAAGTGCCTCTCCCCCCCAAAAGCAGACTGCCAGTGCACATATTGCTTTATTACAACCTCTTTATTAAAGGTAGCCCACATATCGCCTGTTATCTCCCCCCTGCCCGGGGCACAGAGAGATAAAACCCTCAAGTTAATGAATTATGAAAATGAGCCTAAATTATTCATTCATCACCTTTCCATCCACCTGAATATTCTCCCAATACTTAAAGGTCGCACTTCTGAGCCAATAACTGTAAATTCCTGACTGTTTCACCTTTAGCCAGGAGAAATATGCTTCAAAACTTAATAGATGGGATCACAGCATAGTTTAATATGATGGGGTTTAAAATGAATAAAGTAACCAATGAGAATTAAAGTAGTTGATGACTAAAACTGAAAGATAATCCTGAGCACTGTAAGTTTCAAAGCTTAATTTCTCCTAGTACACATTATATTGTGTACCATTTAAATAGGAATGGGCATTTCAGGCAGAAATACTGATCGATTTCTGCCCGTCACTTGAATAATATTCGCTAACCACTCCCCACCACACACTCCGAGAAGTGTGTCGACGTGAAACATGAAAAGTACCTTGAATAAATTAAATTACTGAAATAAAACTGAAATTAAACTAAATTGAAGAGGTAGTCCAAGTTCTGCAGCATACAATAATGTTTAATATTCTATTACTTATTATACTTATACATAATTCTAAGAATATATCTGTGGCTTATAGGCCACTCCATTCATTTATTTCCATAAAAAATTAGTCGTCCCTTGTTGCTGCAAAAGGATAACAAAAAATATTGAACGTAGCCTTGAAACCAGGGCTGAACAACTTTGGAAGATTTAAAACTGAGATATTTGAAATCTTTGCGATAAATATTGCAATATTTTTAAGCAAAAATAAAAGACTCCGAAATTTACCAAAATAAACTAGCATATAGAGCAAATTGAGTATAGACTATAGGGTGTCTTTACGGGGTAAGGCAAGTCAATAGTTCACATTCTGGTTAACTAGCCAAAAAGTCTGTACTGGTACACCAACCATTAACTTTCATTTCACAGAATTCACAGAACATGAATCGCACAAACATTTTAAATGACAACCATGACAATTTAAATGTACATTTAAAATTAACAGCTGCAGCGTAATCAGATTCTCTTAAACTTTGTACGGCCAGTTGAGCTAGCAGACACAGAGCAGTGCCCACAAATCACTTGCTTTTGCTATATATTGTCACTATGGAATCCATAACATTTTTGTACAACAAAAAATGAATACCTTCTGTTGATCAGACCCTTGCTCGCCACACTCATTTTTGTTAAATTTCTCACAAGTGCACCACACTATGAGTGAGTCCAGTGGCAAGGATGTAAATGAATATGATTGGCCTAGAGCGTGCCCGCAGAGCTCACGCAAAAACAGCAGCGGTAAACTGCTAAACAAATAAACTGCAAACTTATTAGAGACTGGATAAATAATATTTAATCGGCTTATGTATTATTCAGTTTTTAAGTTCTGAGTGCGCCTGAAATTGTATACTAGTTTGCTACGTAGTAGGCGAAACGTAGTGTGCGTGAGCAGTAGGTTCATATCCTTAGTGTGGTTGAGACCGTAGGCAAACGATACCCGGATCACATACTACATTCTGCAAATTTCTGCAAAAAGTGTGCAGCCAATGGATGCTATGCTATCCAACAAGGCCACTGGCGGTGCAACCAGAGGTGAAGAATGTCACTTACTCAGGAATTTCTATCAAGTGGCGTCCCATTACAAATTTAAATAGAAAACAATACCTAGTTGCACAAGTTGACTGGAATATTTTTTCATTGAGAGTTTTAAACAGTTTTTAATTTCGGAGGAGAATCAAGCTATGTCACTGGTAAACATCCAGGTTAGGTAATGTCCAAGATGGGGACGCCAGTATGCATACATGCATACATACTGTTCTCATGCATACATGGAGTACATACTGTACTGCATTAGCAGTTGAGTCGTGCAAGTGTGCAATTTCGGATGCACTTTATTTTTTGGTCTTTTGTTTTCAATTTTATGCACATTCTCAAATATTTCAGTATTTGATAATGCTGATTCATCACAACAACTAACTATTTAAATCCCAACATTAAATTATGAAAAGCGTTGTGACTGTTGCACACAACACCCCCTAAATTGCTAAAGAAACATGCTACATAAGTCAGGTCTCTGGCATGCAGCCCAAAGACTACACTGGGAGAGCTTTAGATTTTGAATGCATGGGATGTTTGGCTCAAGACACTGAACTCTAATATTCGTGGTGTGGCCAAATAAGCATTTAATCCTGCTGTAAAACTAGGTCCTGACAAGATACTCAGTTTTACTCGGGCCCTAAGTTTGAAGGGCGATCAGCACAAAGACTAGTACAGACCTAGGAAAGTTCACCACAAAGGCAGCCGGGCATGACACATTGCTGTGACTCATGTACTGCACTGTCAGGAAACCAGAAGTCTAGACACTTAACAGAGACTGCTGTACTGGGGACATTTCATAATATCTCTTTTGTTGATCCTTGTAAGATGCAAAAAAAGACCACAAATTACTTAACACATGATGCATATTTAAAAAAAACTAACAGCCAGATAGCTGAGATGACTGCCATTAAGAAGTACTTAGGGGCAATGTACTCTCATTACTCACAAACAACGTGTTTGGGCTATGTACCACTGTACTGTATTGCTTAATTTTAGACATTAGAAGCAATCTCCATGGCCATTCCCATTCGCAGGGGATACCTTCTGGAACAGCCTGGGATAAATGATGACCTGAGAGTAATATTTCAATATATCAAAAGGGGTCCTGTCTGGAATAAATTGGTGGTCAGCTGAAGTGATAGACCAGGCTGATGGATACGAGAGTTGTGTTAAGATTAGACCTCCTTCAGTCGCTCAGCAGGGAACATCTGAGCCAGAATCCCTCTGGCTTGAGGCCTAACACTGGAGGAGGTTTCTATGGCGATGACACTCATCACCATGAGATTCCCCAGGCAGGGGTAATATATTAAACCTTGTCACAAGGGCATGAGTGTCAACGTGAGCTGAGAAACACAAAGCCCTCTGGGCTTTGGTACCCGAGCTGGTTTTAGATGTCAACGCAAATTTCTCAACATGGACAAAAAAGCCAAAACACTGAAAAGGTGACAGGTGAACTGGATGTGGTCCAGTCTACAGTCACTTTCCAAAATACTGGGTCTGATTCCAGTTTTTAGATAACAGGAATTTCTATAAAGTAACACAACCAATCATGTACACATATCTGCTGATTTAGAATGGATTTCTCCACACTGGTGTTGCTCCACCCCAATTTGTGAGATCACTGCCCAGTCCACCAATGGGAACTTATCTGTCATAATCCACATGGTGGTTGCACTTCCAACTGTCAGCAGAATGTGAACTTGCACTTTCCATTTTGACTGACAAAGAAGTTAAACAAAGCCAACTACTTAATAAATTTAATAAAAAGTTATTAATAAAGTGCGTTAACAACAGTGGACAGAGAATTCAAATTAATCAGACATCTTCTGAATTTTGTAATCTGTTTTCCACTTGTTTGAACTTTCTTTCATCAGCTGAATTCCTAAGAAGTATATTTTTGATAGTGAGTTTATTTCCCAGTATCATCTTACTTTTTCACCTATTGGCTTTGCATCCCAGCACAGCCCTAGAAAGTATGTGTAACTCAGTCACTGTCATCCCACCGCCCTTCCCGGTTAATCATGGCTTAGCTGCGGAGACCTTCTACTTGATGACTGCAATTAACAAACGCAACAGTTATGGTGTTATCATGTGATTTCGATTCATCAGCCTTCAGTCTTATTATGGTTGTCATCCTCTTATAAACTGCTTATTGGCTGTACCCAGAATGTTATATATCCAGTTATTAATCCAGATTGTGGTTTCACTGGGTGTGCACGTTGGGAGTGCATCAGATCCCAAGGTCTCTACGGGTTTTTGTCACAGTTGAACTAAGGGACCTGGGGACCCAAGGTGCCATCGGATAAATTAACGCCTCACCCTGGATCTCTAACAAGATCACAGCCACCAAGGAAAATCTTCTGCTGTCCTGGTCAGTGTGACATCAATAATACCACCACTGTAGATAGCAACTCTCATTTTATTCTTCAGTTTGCAAGTGCTGACCCTCACTGGTTCCTGAAGAATTGCACTGTAGGCTTTAGATGTATAAGAGCTATTGGTTCATACATCATTCATGAGAACAATGGGGACTCTGTTTATCTTGGAGACTCATCAGGTACCCAGCTGTCATCTCACAGGAGCAAAAAGTCATCCCCAGTGGTTAGGACGGGAAACTTGTAGAGTTTCCTGTGTACTGCTTGAGTGCCCAAAAGAAGAGACGTAAACACGAAGATACCAAGAACAGTGGAGAGGAGGAAGATGTCAACGAGAAGAAACAGAGGTCAAGGAGAGTAAGCCCCATAGCGCTACCACATCAACATAAGAATGATACAAATCTACTGCTCACCACCTCACATTACGAGGCACGTAGTCGACATCCAAGAGGGCCAGATCTGCACTCCCACGCTGAGTCCTCATCAACCGATGCTACGCAAACTGAAAGCCAAAATCTGAGAAAGCACTGCATGACTGCAAAACCACCTGTGAGTGTGACAGAGGCCCTAAAAATTTTGGAATATAATTGGATTGGTTTGGGGGCCCAGTATGATGTGATTTAAAGGGGCACAAAATCTCTAGTGACTCCTACTCCTACATCCACAAATATATGGATGTAGCATATTTGATAATGTGTCAGGTATATTATTAATAACTGTGCAATGAGGATAACCATTCATTCTATAAACATTATGCTAAATTAATTATAATTACTGTTCTTATCTTGACATACCAAAAATGGTATACAATGTCTAACACAGGGATGGGCAGAAAGGGCCATTGTATAAGCAGGTTTTCACTGCAACTCCCTGATTAGGTTCCTAATTAGTGGATTGATTGGCTGCAGAGTCCTCATACCTGGATTTGAACAGCTAATCTAAAGGTTATCTGAAAAACCTGCATATAAACTGGGCCTTTGCGGATAAGATTGCCCACCCCTGGTCTAACAGGTGGCACCACACAGTATTAATGTCCCTGATGGGTTTGTTATATCTTGTAAAATGACAAAGGTACCTGCCCACTGGCTGCAGGTTCAGTTGTAAACACCGTTAGCAGTGTTGGACTTCTTGCCCCTTTAAGTCCCAGGAGAGTATGAGTGGCTAGATTGTAGAATATAGACGGGAAAGGCAGAGGGCTATTAGCTTCCATGATAAAAGCCTATGCTAAACAAAAGCGAAAAGGACAGTTAGCCTTTAAAATGTGGGCTTTAGTTACTCACACAAGCTTCTATATATCGTGGAGCTTTTTTTAGCTCGCATTTACTGGGTGGGCGGGACCAGGGGTGGGGGTAGTGTTAAAAGACATCATGTAAATGCAGAGAGATCCTTTGCTCCAGAAATTCAGTTTTACTTCTGTTTACAGTTAAACAATTTATGGCTCATTTACCCAATTGTAATCCCGCTCGCCGTCAATGTCAGCAGTACGAGCCACTCTTTAAGGCTGGCTACAGTTAAAGGACCTGATTCCTTCTGCGTTTCTTAGGCCTTGAATCTTTATCCCTACTGCACACACTGTCTGATAACAGAAAGTAAATGTAAGTCAGGCACGGCCCTAAAGGCTGTCGGCATTCCTGCTCCTTGTGTAAATACAGGTGTGAGAGCAGCACAACGGTGGGGGAGGGGGCACAGGAAAGGTAGCGTGGGGCTGGCATGTGTGGAAATGGCACAGACTCAGCTGCTTCTGCCCAGTTTGTGTTTCTCTGTGTACTTGCCGTCAGATTTTTAATAAGCCTTTACTGTATAAGTAGCACAAGTGATGTACACTTTCTCATTACCAATCCTAATACTGACAGTGATTGCAACATTTTATATATATATATATATATATATATATATATATACACACACACACACACACACACAAATACACAGTGCATCCGGAGAGTGTTCACAGCGCATCACTTTTTCCACATTGTCTTATGTGACAGCCTTATTCCAAAATGGGGTAAATTCATTTTCTCCCTCAAGATTCTACACACAACACCCCAAAATAACAACATGAAATAAGTTTACTTGAGATTTTTGCCAATTTATTAAAAATAAAAAAACTGAGAAATCACATGTACATAAGTATTCACAGCCTTTGCAATGACACTCAAAGTGCAAAGAGCTCAGGTGCATCCTGTTTCCACTGATCATCCTTGAGATGTTTCTGCAGCTTAATTCCACCTGTGGTAGATTCAGTTGATTGGACATGATATGGAAAGGCACACACCTGTCTATATAAGGTCCCACAGTTGACAGTGCATGTCAGAGCACAAACCAAGCATTAAGTCAAAGGAATTGTCTGTAGACCTCCGAGACAGGATTGTCTTTAGGCACAAATCTGGGGAAGGTTACAGAAACATTTCTGCTGCTTTGAAGGTCCCAATGAGCACAGTGGCCTCCATTATCCGTAAGTGGAAGAAGTTCGAAACCACCAGGACTCTTTCTAGACCTGGCCGGCCATCTAAACTGAGCGATCGGGGGAGAAGGGCCTTAGTCAGGGAGGTGACCAAGAACCCGATGCTCACTTTGTCAGAGCTCCAGAGGTCCTCTGTGGAGACAGGAGAACCTTCCAGAAGGACAACCATCTCTGCAGCAATCCACCAATCAGGCCTGTATGGTAGAGTGGCCAGACGGAAGCCACTCCTTAGTAAAAGGCACATGGCAGCCGACCTGGAGTTTGCTGAAAGGCACCTGAAGGACTTTCAGACCAATGAGAAACAACATTCTCTGGTCTGATGAGACAAAGCTTGAACTCTTTGGTGTGAATGCCACGCATCACGTTTGGAGGAAACCAGGCACCAATCATCACCAGACCAATACCATCCCTACAGGGAAGCACGGTGGTGGCAGCATCATCAGGCCAATACCATCCCTACAGGGAAGCATGGTGGTGGCATCACCAGGCCCATATCATCCCTACAGGGAAGCACGGTGGTGGCAGCATCATCAGGCCAATACCATCCCTACAGGGAAGCATGATGGTGGCGGCATCACCAGGCCAATACCATCCCTACAGGGAAGCATGGTGGTGGCGGCATCACCAGGCCAATACCATC
>JAODKM010000039.1:30765387-30782563 GCA_026780845.1 Petrocephalus sullivani
CCTACAGGGAAGCATGGTGGTGGCAGCATCACCAGGCCAATACCATCCCTACAGGGAAGCATGGTGGTGGCGGCATCACCAGGCTAATACCATCCCTACAGGGAAGCATGGTGGTGGGAGCATCGTGCTGTGGGGATGTTTTTCAGTGGCAGGAACTGGGAGACTAGTCAGGATAAAGGGAAAGATGACTGCAGCAATGTACATCCTGGATAAAAACCTGCTCCAGAGGGCTCTTGACCTCAGACTGGGGCGACAGTTCATCTTTCAGCAGGACAACGACCCTAAGCACACAGCCAAGAATGGCTTCAGGACAACTCTCTGAATGTCCTTGAGTGGCCCAGTCAGAGCCCAGACTTGAATCCGATTGAACATCTCTGGAGAGAAATGGCTGTATACCGACGCTTCGCATCCAATCTGATGGAGCTTGAGAGGTGCTGCAAAGAGGAATGGGCGAAACTGCCCAAGGATAGGTGTGCCAAGCATGTGGCATCATAATCAAAAAGACTTGAGGCTGTAACTGCTGCCAAAGGTGCATCAACGAAGTATTGCGCAAAGGCTGTGAATACTTATGTACATGTGATTTCTCAGTTTTTTAATAAATTGGCAAAAATCTCAAGTAAACTTTTTTCACGTTGTCATTATAGGGTGTTGTGTGTAGAATTTTGAGAAAAAAATTTACTCCATTTTGGAATAAGGTCGTCACATAACAAAATGTGGAAAAAGTGATGCGCTGTGAATACTTTCGGTATGTACTGTATGTATTGCTGGCTTTATATTTATATTAGGTGACATAGGGGAAGGGGCAGCATGGTGGTGCAGTGGTTAGCGCTGTTGCTTCACACCTCTGGGTTCTCAGGTCTCCGCCCAGGTTCCATGTATGTGTCGTCATGGGGTTTCCTCTGGGTACTCCGGATTTCCCCCTCCCACAATCCAAAAACATGCTTAGGCTAATTGGAGTGACCTAATTGGACTGCCAGTAGGTGTGAGTGACTGGTGCGAGTATGCTGTGTGATGGGCTGCCCCCCCCACCCTGGGTTGTTTCCTGCCTCGTGCCTGTAGCTTCTGGGATAGGCTCCGGACCCCCCGTGACCCGGAAGGATAACCGGTTTCAGAAAATGGATGGATGGATGGATGGGATGGGATGGATGGATGGATGGATGGGATGGACACAGGGGAAAGTTCTTTGCTGGCAGCAAAGAGCTTAGTATTTCAGGACACAAACTCATTCCCAGAAGGTTACTGGTTCAAATCCTACAAGACACCCTGCAGTAGCACATTTGAACCAGAAATCATGGGCTTCATCTAATGGTCAAGTTGTTTCTCAGTTAACCGGTATCAACCGCTACCGGCCAATTTAGAGACAAGACATGTAAATGAAATTGCCATTTTAGGTAAACATGAACAGTACTCGGAATGGGAAGGGCTCGCCATTGCTGCCAGGCTAAGCTATGCAGGGAAATAATGGCACATTTGATGGGCCAGTGATCAATATGAACAACACACTCATTTATAAGGCTATATTTACCATCAGTGGATTATTCATTGTGATGGTATTTGTGCACCCTAATAAGAAAAAGTGTATTTGTTTTAAGTCTTACTTATAATAAAAACACACCCCTGGACATACATAAAGTATGAAGGTGGAGTGTGGGTGTTGAAACAAAATACATACAAATAATTGAGTTTCCAGCAAATATGCTAAAAAATCCTCAATCAAAACGACAAATTCTGTGAGTGGCTGACAGACTGACAGATGATCAAGTATAAGTTTTAATTTACATGTATCTGATGCGTTTATACAAAACAACTTACAGTAGCTGGAAGGGTTACACTTTTTTAAAGTGCGCTCCCTGGGATACACATGTATGTATACAGCTGTGAAATTGCATACTGGCTAATTGGATTTTGGATTTTGGAATGGTTGTATGACACTTAATGGTTGTAATATACTTAATTACTTGAGCAGTGCTTCTAAAAATGTGTACTTCCTTGCACATAAAACAGAAACTGCAAGACCCTGTGATGCAGAATAGCTCACCCACGTAATATATCTGGAAAAATAACATTAATAATAATTAATTTACAGGCCAATAAATCAACCTAGGTCTCTTTTTAATGAGCGACAGAAAATAAGGTCCAGCCGTCATGGTTGGCTCATCAGCTAACATGCATCTGGAGCACAATTATTACTAACTAGAGTATCGAAGGCCATATTTTAATAGGCTGCATGTCAGCCATCATCCACAAGAGGATGTGATACACTTCCATATCAGCACTGCTAGGAAACCTCGTCCGTTATTGGTACCTGCTAATAATAAAGATTTGGGATTCATTTTTGGAAAAAATACTAGAATGCCTAAAAAGTATATTATCTCACAGTATACTTGGGTAAAATTAAATGACACTACATTGAATTAACCTGAATGTGAATTAGGACCATTTCTGGGACTCTCGCTGTGTCTATAGTATAGAGAACAGTGGAGATCTGTCCATGTTTACTTGAGCTAAACAGCTAAAAGGTTCCCCTCACCTCGGTAGGCCTTCAGCAGACTGGGTCCAGCTCTGAACTGCCCACCAAATGCACATGTACTACAGCCAAATATTTGAAACAGAGCACAATATACAGAAGTTGTAAAGCTTCGAGGTGTAAAGTACAAAGTAAGTACAAATGCTATATTTTACTGTACTTAAGTAGGATTTTTTGCCTATGTTATTTTCGCTACAATTCTGAGCCAAATAATGACTTTTTACTTGTTTCACTCTGCACGACCATCATTACTGACGCACTTAAGAAAAAAGGGCCTATTATTGCATACTGCGCACCTGTTAAGGGCTGCACGATTCTGGGTAACATTTGAATCACAATTTTTTTCACTCTTCTTGACCAATATTTCTCTTTATTCTTCTTCTTCTTCTTCTTCTTATTATTATTATTCTTATTATTATTTAGAATTACATATTGTTTTTATGATGATGTAACAAAGAACAGGCCTATGTATAGCGCTCGATAACAGGGCCATACCGTTAACATACCGAAATCACCATTCAATATTTAAACTTTATCTGTAAATAGCTAGCAGTTAGCAGCACTAGAGCTACTACTGAAATTATGGTGATGATTGCATTGGACAATCAGCCATTTCCCGTAGTGAAGTACGATGGGTTTTTTTTTACCCCTTATTAGAGGTCTGAAACTTCAATTTGTAATGTTTATATTATAAATTATTTATATTTATATTACAATGTTTTTTTAATTTATTATTAAATCTGGCCCATAGATAGAGCTTTAGTCTTCAACAGCATAAAAGTCATTACACTAACCTGCTCGTTCCAATTTACTGCTCTTTCTGAATAAATAGAAAGTATGCGACTCAGTTTTCCTTATTGTCTTGCACTGTAATGTATAATGCCATATTCAAAACTGTCTGGGGGGGGGGGGGGCATTTAAAAGGAGAGGTTGCTTCTTGTAAGATCAATAGATTTTAATGTGGAGTGGGCCTACTTTTTGCTTAAGTACTTTTAAAACCAGGTATTACTTGTAAGTATTATTTTGGTGAGGTATCTATAGGCTACTTTTACTTCAAAGTGTGAAGACTGAGTACTTTTTCCACCACTGGTAAACTGTTTCTTTTGCTGCACAGCTTGGCCTACTGCAGGCTGAGGGTACACGGCCCTGAACAACAATCAGTACACGGAGATGACATCCCTCTTAATGGGGGAATCGCTGGGTCGAGCCAGCCAGAAACCCTACTGGGGGCTCGGCTGGCTACGCCGCGATCGCTCGCCGCAGGCAGTCATTACGGAGCTCGCACCCCGCCCAGCCTCGCCGAGCTGCTGCCTTTCGAAAGCACTCATCCGGAGCCCAGTACGGGCGAACTCTCCATCAGGACCAGCAAAGGTACACAGGAGAGCTAAAGCCCCACAGCATTACGCTCCTCGTACATATTGACTTTGAAGGGTCGGCGGCAAACGCCTTTATGTCACTGATGCACGAAGCGAGGAAGCGATTAGTCAGATTTAACTAATAATACATGGTGCGGGTAACTCCGAACATATTCTGTTTTGTGCAGCCAAAACGTGTTTAGATTGCATTTATAACAAGCAATGCCACTAAGCATTATTGTATAGCATGGGTTTATAATGTTCACATAAAAACAGTTTATGAAAATAAAACAACAGAAAGACATACTATATAAACAAAAATATCTATAAGTGATCTGTAGGAATATTTTGACGATTCGCCGACGTCCAGCCCGCTCATCCAAATCACCGGGGACGCCTTTTGCGTATCTTAAGACGCAAACCTTACGGGGTCCGATATTTGGTATTTATCTCATTATATGCAGCCAGAACACATATAGTGGGCTTTGATAAGCAACAGCAATCGCCTTATTAATGTTATTATTGGGGACCCCTCTCAGCATTAATTTGGACGGAGTGAGTCATTCCCGTGTTATACTCAGGAACCTGTCACAACGGTAGCCTACATGGACATCATGTGCCCGGTTTGAAAGCTGATTGCTTTTATTAAAATTAAAAGGGTTAGTTTATCCAACAAAATTATTGAGTCCTTTTCCCCCCTTATTCTAGCGTTAAAACAGCACACGGCGACACGCAAACACTCCGGCGTCCCCCTAGGCACCGCACATATTGCAGGTAGAAAAATATGTAAAATGTCATTTGTATGCGTGTGTATATATACATATATATATAAATATATATATATACATTTCCTGCATGTTTACTTTCCTGCTACGATGTTACTGTTCAGGCGGAAAGGCACCAACCTCCTTCTTCACGGTGCGCAGCAGTTTCTGACGGATCTCCGCTTCTAACAAAATAAAATACAAATGTTAGTGCATACATTTACGGTATATATATGTATATATGCAATGGGTATAGGCGCAGAGTGGGACGTGGGGCTTTCGTTAAGCCATAATGATGCCCTCACCTGCCATCGCTGTTGCCATGGATCCGGTCGGTGGCTCGGGCTCGGTTCCTCGCAGCTTCCAGCGGCAGCCGCTCGCGCGCCGCTGCTCTCGCGGAGGTCGGCGCTCGGACCCGCGTCCGCGCGACCTTTAAAGGGACTCGGAGACGCGAGCGCGGAGTGCCAGCGACGCCGGGACGGGAACGGGACGCTCTGCTTCCACCGGCTTGGCGACGGGTGCCGACCTTCGCGATCGGCCCGCACGCATCGGGCTGGGGACGGCTGGCGCGGCAGGGCGTCTGCGCGGTGGCCGCGCGTCGTCTTGCGGCGAGCTGCGCGCCGGCTCGGTGGCGGAGGGCCGTATAGCGAAATTGGAAATATGATTTCGTGGCCGTGCCATGCGTGCGCCAGTGCGCGCGCGCGGACACACGCGCTCGCGGGCACACACACACACACACGCGCGCGCGCGCACGCACACCCTTTAAACAAACGGGTAAGGTCTGCAATGTCACTATGCCATACTTCCTGTCATTTTCTTTCCATGGAATGAAACATTTTATTGATCTGAGTAAGATTTTCCATTAAACATCAAGAGTAATGACAATTCTTTCTCTTCCTTTTCTCCCTCTTCTCCTTCGTTTTATTTTTATTTTTTTATTGTATTATTATTATTATTGTTGTTGTTATTATTACTGGTAGTACTACTAGTAGTAGTAGTCATAGTTTGATCATTATGGTTATTAGAGACTGAGTAAATAACAGTTATAGGGCCTACATACTTCATCTTTCGCTTTATGTATTCAGTCTGAATACATAGACCCACAAATTGCTGGCACTGGGACATTTTTAAGCATATTTATTGCATATGACTGTTCAGTTATGGCACAACCATTTGTCAGGGGGACTGAGCTCGGCCTAAATGAAAATTCGGAGGAGAATACAAGAAAACATATCCTCTACAAGCAGATGTGTTGCTAGGCAACGGCCCAAAGCCTATTCAGTAACATCGACAAATCGGACATATATTCCCTGTCCTCCTTCCAGAACACAAAACGGAACTAGGCATGCACCTAAAGGCATAGTTTGGACAAAAAAGGTGGAAGAAACTGTTATAACTGTTACATATGAAGTACTGCTATGTATTTACTGATAGTAATAGGCCTCCACAGTGCATGATATGTTTAAAGTGACTTAATCTTTAGCTGTCATAAACAGCATAATGTGTGCATAAATTAATTCTTAATATACAAGGTATTGCAAGAATAAAATACTTAAAAAAGTGAAAATGTACAAATTAATAGGTTTTAAACTGTTTGATGCTTTGAAGCGTTTTGAGTGAATTTCTTAAAGTGTCTTTGAAAACTAATCAAATAATACCAAATCATCATATAAAATACAATGGCCACTCTCTGATGGTCTCTAGCGATGAAATGGAGGCTTAGTCATTGTAGTCATTGATTATGTTGAAACGGGTATCACTGAAAGCGAGCAAGTTGACTAATAAGCTACAGTCTGCCATCTGCCGGTGAAAATATAGAATACAGCATATTATTGTTATTGTGTGTGTGGGTTTACATAGATCACATTTGAGGACCAAAGTGTGGTAAAACCTGAAATTTCTACTTTTGGGGACATCGTTTCAGGTCCAAATTTGGCTAACCTCAATTTTATAAAAAATCAATCAAAAAACTATCATGCAATCAAAAAACTAAAAATGCCAAAATTCTTGTATTTCGTTCAGTTACTTATGGTTAATGTTAGGGCTGGGTAGGAGTTAAGGGTGTCATAGTTGGGATCAGAGTTATGCCCATAGAAATGAATGGAGTGTCCCCATAAAGATAGGGATACGTGATATGTGTGTGTGTGTGTGTGTGTTTATCACCAAATATGCACATCCTTATTTACAGTGCTTGACTGGACCTTTTCTCTTGTTGCTTTGATTGCAATTGATCATTTCCCATGTATCGGTGTATTTTACTTTAATTGTTGTAGCCATACATTTATTAAACACCTTGCATTCTTGTTGAATACCAGCCCTGCAGAGATACGTTTGACCAGTAGATGGTGATATTGCGGCATTGAATTCTTTCGTTATCACTATATATTGTCTGTAAGCAAAGTTACTCGCACAATTTAGAATTTCACACTTCGCTTATTTACTACATCTGGTCGTGAGTCACTGAAGTGATGCAGATTAATTACTACACTTATGGCTATAATTTTCAGCCTACTTCTGTTACAGGCTTCCTAACAATCCCAGGATCCTTTACTTTTGTATTACCTAATAATCAAAATGTCCAAGACTGATGTAGCACAACTGTTATAGATTGTTCACTAGTCATATATTTATGTATAGCCTATGCAAAGACCTATCATTAATCTATCCTTCCATTCTATCCTTGCATTATAACTGGTTAACCGGCATAAGGCTGCAGTGATGTCAGGAAGCTGGCACAAGGAAGGAGAAGATCTTGGATGGGATGCCAGTTCATTACAGGGCACATTCTTATACATATTTAGAACAGATCAATTTACAGACAGCAGTTCACCAAACTGCATTTTTGGATAATAAGTAAAAACCGGAAGAATATTTAAATCCCCACAAACAGAACTGGAATGAAATTGAACCCACATCCCTTGAAGTGTGCAAACCTTCCGATTGTGTTTTATTAACCAATAATATTTGTCATTAAGTTTTACAATTGTCCATTCGTATATCTCTGCCAATAATACTTTGGGCAGAATTCTGTGACCATAAATAAAGGGAATTTTATGTGCAGCATGGCTGTCAGTCGCAATGGCAGCATGCAGAATTCTGAAATTCAGGGCTTTTGTTCATGCCAATAAATGTACTGAAAGTTTCCCACAGGCCAGGATTGGCCCGAGGCCTCACCAGAGGCTGAGACCTGTCCGGCGAATGAGGAGGCAGGGGGATGCTGGTAATGTGGCCTGACAGCAGTACGGGGGCCAGCACGCCTACAATCAGGGGATTAGGCCGCATGAAACTAATGTGCTGGATCGTCCTTCTCAGCCTGTCTCTTCCACTTCAAAGCACCACCCAAACCACCCACTCCCATACATCTCTGATAGCCTTAAGGCCAAAACATCTTGGTACCAGTCCATTTTCAAGGCCACATAAGGAAAAACTCATCTGAACTGTTTTCAGAGAAATCATACACTAGTAACTATTAAAGGACACAACATTAAAGCCGCAGGGACACTGTGAGACACCAAAACAGCATGGATGCAACAGATGGTAGACACCTCTGCTAGTAGCCAAAGTAATGGGCAGCTAATGTTCACGTGTTCCTTATTTCCATTCATGCTAAGTATTGCCGTCTCTTGCACCCAGTAAGCCAGACTCTGACACTGCATTCCCAGCACCCAATATTCCTCTTGTTTTCCTGTGTGTTTCCGGTGCCCACTCCAAAATGACTTTTGTTTCAGTTCCCCCGAGGACATCGTTCCTTTCCTCTCCTCCCTGTGACATATGCTTTTGTTTGCCGTCTGGCCTGAAGTGATTCCCATACCGCTCCCGACAGCATACCTTATTATCTCTCATTATCTCTCGCTTGATTCCTTTATGTCGGCAGATACCTGTATATCTGTCTTTTACATATGACTGTAATACGGTTTTTCGGGTTCAGGGCCTCATAAGAATGACATTATCGCCAATTTGAGGAAAACGTTTTCTCGGCTGTTCAGTTGGAAAGGCACACCGCTGTCTGTTGATTACATTTCCCTAAAATAGCTGAGAGGGGATGCGAAGGGAACGAGAGAATAGTCATGCCTTCACAGCACAGCGGAGGTGCTAGTTTAACAGTGGCGGCGTTTATATGAATCCCACTGGACCTGCAAGCATTAATGAGCTCTTCTGCATTCAAACCGCGGAACATTTCGGTTTATTATAATAGCGTAGGCCGAAGGGAAGCATGTAAGAGTCTCTCAAATCTAAGGTCAATGAACATGCAGTGTTGGTGAAAGACTCATTTCCTTAAAACAAGGCAAGTCAATAGTATCTCCCTATGGTAGGTCCCAGACATCCCAACTCTCCCGGAACTTCAGGGAGTCTCCCGCAAATTGACAGCGGCTCCCGGACACCCGCAAATGATGCGTAATGTCCCGGAAATCTGTCGTTCCGCTAGTCAGTGTTGTTAAAATTGTGCTCCCACCCGCCTGCGCTCAGCACAGTTGGCAATATACATATACATGTATGTGTATATATATATATACATACATATACGGTATGGGGCCTGTGGCGGTGACGTCATTGCGCAAGGCATCGTGGGTGGTATTTGTTACCCCCCGGATGCCCCCCATCTACCTCCCTGAATCCCTCGGGTGGGATGTCTGAGATCCAGACTTGTGGGTACAGGGTGTAGGCATACTTTTCTGCAAAACCCCTTATAATAAAACCTAAAGGAATTATGCTGATCGCTGTGTATTGTTGATATTGTGTTAGTATACGATAGTATGCAGTCATTCTGAGGAGCTTAAACTATACTCTTACATTCACAATGTCCGAAATGACATAGAAGTGAGGACAGCCAGGGCTCAGTTGGCAGGGCGAGCCGCCATCGATCTCTCCTGTGGCAGCTGGGGTTAAGGGCATAACAATGATGCGATTACTCGGCCAGCTCCAGCATTCAAACCCATGATATACTGAACACGGGCACGGGTCCCAAACCCACTGCACTACACACCACTCTTTTCAATGCTACATATTTGGTTAATAGAGAGAAAAAGGACAGATGAAGTCATTCGATATGGCCATTAGTTGCACATTAGCCTTTCAACAAGATTTTTTTCTCTTTCTTGAAAATGGAACCGCCTTCCACATGTCCCGGAAAGCGCTGGCACATCTTGTGACATCTCGTGCTTGTCGTGCCATAAAGGGACGTGAAGGAATATGCTGGATTGTCATTGAAATCCTGACGGACCATGCAGTGGGGCTAAGTGCAGACTTCCTTTGTCCTTTGGATGTGGAGTGGGGGCGCCGGCAGGCCTACACACCTGATTTTATGTCCTGTTCTTCAAACCCTACTCATTGGCCACAGCAGTGCATTTACTGCGGCACCAGGGTACCAAGGCAGCTTCGGAGAGCTTCATTAATAATACAATGCAATGATGAATATTCATAAAACAATTAATGACAAATAATTTAATGCAAACCAATAAAACTTTACTAATCAAACCCTGAATTATATCTCTGTTATTCTACATGATTTTAATGTATTAAAAAACGTGATTTTCAGGTGAGGCCAACAATATCGATTACTCACTGAGTGTTGCAATTTCCTGCCTACCATTTAACTGTATTTTTAGCTATATTTTTAGTGTTATTTCATCAGCAGCATAAGCCAAATCTGATCAAGCAAACCCAGGGTAAAAATGTAGTTTATCAGGAGGTGAGCAGACTTCTACAAGTCTGAAAACGAAAAAAGATCAGGCAGAAAGGCTTATTTAAGTTTTTCCAAAGTAGACAAGTGTACATGACTTAATGCCCCCCACTATGGTCCAGGCATAAATGTGCGGCCTCATTAAGCTTAGCAATCGCTTAAAGGGCGTTTCTCATCAAGGGAATGGGAAAGATGAAGCTGAGAAGGTATGGAGTATTGATAAGGAATGAGCGTTCATCAAGGCGACCTGGCATCCGCACAAATGCTCACTCGGGTGTGTGATTAGAGCAGACAGGTCCGCACGGCTTCACGGGAGCATGATGGAGACCTGTCAGTCCAATGTGCTTCTCCCCACGGAGCTTGGCCGCTGCAAACGCAGAGGAGTAACGCTCTGCTGCCCCGTCGCCCTTTCTCTGGCTCGACGGGCCTGCCGCTCTCCCCCAGATCCGAGCTGCCTCTGCCTAACCTGCCACTGGCAGTCGCCCCGGATGAAGCTACTCCTCATTAAGGCCAGAGGGTCCATCTGAAATCCAGGAGCCACTTTGGCGCCAGGAGCAGAAAGCCGAGACCTTCGACACGATCCATCTTCCCAGCTGGCCCAAAGGAAACCAGCCAAATAAAAGGCAGCTATGCGTCGCTTCTTCCTGCATTTCAGGAGGCCCAGGCCACAGCGGACATTTAAGTGACATTTTCACATTTCAGCTTGATGGCTTCGCCCTCTCTGTTGTCATATCCTCTTTCCCACCTAACCTCATTTCTTGCACATCTACCCATTGACCCACTAGATGTCTACTACTGTTGCTATATTCGGTTAGGCTCCTTCAGTCAGTCTGTGCTAAAAGGGCGGATTTGATTACCAACTCATTTTATTACATTTGCTAATGAGCACAATTAGACCTCGGCAGTGCTATCGCCTGCTCACAGTTCTCAAATCGCATTAAACTGGGTTCAGGAAGCCGAGCGATCTCAAAGCCCCGTCTTCTGCCAGCTCGAACTTTTGGAACTATGAAACGCCAGACTTTCCGGCTAGAATAGGTCTATGTCAGAATAGGCCTGCCTGCTGCAGCAAAATTCACAAAAGGTGTGTCATTAAATTCTATTACAATGCAAAATGTCTTTTCATGGCATGCATGTTGACCATGTGTTCCGTCCCTTACTTACATCACCAACATACCCAGTTTTCAAACCATGTTGTAGTTACATACAGGAATACCTAATGAAAGACCATCATAGGTCATTTAGACTGACCGTAGAATTGGTTATACTGGGAACAGGTAACGTAGTAAATCACGTTCTCCACACATTATAATCATTCCCTTCTCTTGACAGCCATCAAACATACGACATAACTCAGTTAACGCAGCCAGATAACGTTTACTGCTAACTCATCAATAATAATCAGGTAAATTAAAATATTAAAATAGTACCAAAATAGTACCAAACCACAATATTTCATCTGTAAAATTATTTCTGTGCATTTTATCCCTTCTTTGATTTCAACTTATATTCAACAAAAAATGATAATACAGGCTTATTATTGTTTTGTGACCTTATTCTCTCACGAAGGATATAGGTTAGTAGATTTTTCTCTCTTTTTTTCCAAAAAGAAAACGTAGAATATAGATACGCTTTTTACGTTTCGTATTCTTTATAAACAGTGCCCACGTGAATAGTTCAAATTGAATCACAAACCTGCAGTAACATGTTATCATATTCTACAAACAGTGGGATGGGGTTAAACGTCTAATTAGTTCATTCATGGCCCCCTGCTCGCCCCCTTCCTCCATTCGCAGAGCACTGATGTTGCTGCGCTCGGCGTGAGTGAGAGACCCTCTGAAAAGGCCGATAAGACGCAGCCCACGCTGTGCCTCCTCCTGCCGCTCGCATTGCCCCTCATAGCAAACGCCTTTCCATCCTCCAAATCATTGCTCCAGTCAATTTCTTCAAATCGCTTCCGCCGACTGGTAAGACTTTTAAACTCTCCAGCAAGCATGTCACCGCAGGACACCTCGAATGTCCCCAGAAGCCTGGCAGCGCAGGGCCCGGCCGCCCCGGCTTACCCCGCAAACTCCGTACCTGTGCTCACCCAGACCGACTCCCGCGACAAATGGAGCAAAAAGATGGATTTCCTTTTGTCTGTCATTGGCTTCGCTGTGGATCTGGGGAATGTCTGGAGGTTTCCATACATATGCTACCAAAACGGAGGCGGTAAGAACTTTATTCAAACTTTACAGCTGTTTACCATTAAGAAATCTAAGAATTAAAATTTAAATGCGCCTTTGTGGTTTTTAGAAAATAATGTGCCCGCAATAGTTTGCAAGTAGTGTAAATAACGTGCGTAGTAGCTTTGCATGCATGTAATCAACTTGCCAAACATCTTTGACTTGAATTACTTGAAGCAGTGTAGTCAATGACCTGCTGTGATTAACTCAATGTCATCAAATTCATTTGTTTTAGCATATAGTTTTATTTTGAGATTATTTCGAATAAAAGTAATTATTTTGCTACTCACAATAGCAACAAAATGCAACCAAGACCGTATGATATGATAATATTTACAATTACCGTGCTTAAATACACATTTATTATTTCTGTAAGATGTAGCCCTATGTAAGAAGATGTGTAAGAATGTAAAATATATAAATTAGACCTCAACATGTCCCTCTCCGAAATAAAGGAAATAATTAGGAGAGAATCCAGGAAAAGGGAACTTGTTAATTTAGTCTATAAATCAGAAACTTTGGATTACTTTGAATTAAAATTAGGTCAAAATGTTAAAGTTGTTTATAATGCTCAAAGTGATGGAAGAAAATCTAAATGAAACGGAAAGAGTCGTTCAAGAAATGTAGATGTAGACAACGAAGTGCGTTAATTTACAATACGTAAATTTAACAGGAAAGTCGCACATAGCCTAAAATGTTTTAATGTTTTGTCAGGTTTTACAAAACATACATATATATTCAAAAAATTGCTACATAAGTTATATATATAATGTTTGTGTGCGTGTATTCCGTCTTAAATTTTGTAAAACAAATCACACTAGTAACAATTCATTAAGTAATATAAAATAATAAAACGGATTGTTTATCCCAACAGTACAACGAACCCTTATTTGCACAAACACAGGCTAAACTGTAGCATCTCGCCCCTGCAGCATATTTTTTAAACACGGCCAGCATGTGAATAGTGAGGCGGTTTCATAGCTGCGCTGTGCCCTGGTGTGCTGGAATACCGCAGTCTAAGCTCGTCAGCTGCTATCTGCTTAGCGCTCGGCTTCAGCAAAAGAGACGGATTATGAGCTCAGTTACGAACAATCAGCTATAAACAACACAGTGAAAGTATGGTATATCGATTACACTAGGAGTCCAATGAGCTTGCACTCGGGGAATAGTGTAGATTTTTAAGACATATATATTTTTAGAAGGCTATTAATTTATTCGTAGTCTTTAATAACATTTATATGCAGGTAGTGATACTACAAAAAGTTTTATATGAATTTAAAAATGTGAAGGAATAGAATAGATTTATTCATATGAACATTTGTAAAAATATTAATTTAGATATCTGGAGGATATTCAAAATCGCAGATAATAGAACTGTTATTTATTGTTTGGCTTACATATTGCATTTATTTGTTTGTATGTTTGAACTGGAGCATCTAAGCTTTTTCATTAATATACAGCCACTGGCCCACATGAGCTCTGTATATGTATATGCGCATCATTTTGGTGTGTGTCTAACATTAAGCGAAAAGCACCTTTGAGGGAGTGTAACATCCACGCTACCGTTCAGCTATCTGAAAATGAGCCAAACACCCAAAGCCTTATCACACCCCAGAAGCCTAATGAAGTAGCATTGTGGCATGCATGTGTATCGTATGATATCTTATTACAAATTCAGTCAAGATTTGAAAATCGCGCATATTGAAATCAGCTCATAACTTTCCTCTGTCCAGCTTTAAAATGGCTGCCTGTGGGCGCAGCAGCACCGGTGGCCGTCCTGTTTCACGTGAAGGTCACTGTTAGCAGGTGTGGATGTGCTGCTCCGCCTGGCAAACGGCACCTTGTTCTGCCCTGTGCAGGGGCCTTTCTCATCCCCTACACCCTGATGGCTGTCTTTGGGGGGGTACCACTTTTCTACATGGAGCTGGCGCTGGGGCAGTACCACCGGACGGGGGCCATCTCCATATGGAAGCACATATGTCCCATTTTCAAAGGTAACAGCGCTGTCCTCTCTCGACGGACCGGTGCCCCCCTCCCCCCCGACCTGCTTCACTAAAAGTCGTGCCCTGATTGGACGCCCGTCTCTGTGCTTACGCCCCACTGCAGGAATCGGCTTTGCCATCTGCGTCATCGGGTTGTATGTGTCCTTCTACTACAACACCATCATTGCCTGGGCCCTGTTCTACTTCTACTCGTCCTTCGCCAGCACTCTGCCCTGGACCAACTGCGACAATGCGTGGAATACGGTCAACTGCACCAACTACTTTGGCAACAACAACGTCACCTGGACCAACTCCTCCAGGTCACCCGCGGAGGAGTTTTACACGTGAGTTACATGTCAGCTGCCGGTGGAGGTGGGAATGTCAGTCCAGTATCCCTTTTTGGGATATTAAACTTAATTACGATTAATTTTGAAGCCCATGGGGTACTTTCTGAGAATTTAAAATGAGGACACCGTGTATGATGATTGTAATCCAGGGACGTGCCTCGAAACAGCAAGGCATAAATTCTTGGTTTTGAATAAGAGCGGGTGGCCAGTGGAACAGATTAAAGCTGCAGGTGAAACTTCAGCGTCTCACTAAATCAAGGACGTTGTGCTCCCTCGCCTCCGCAGGAGAAACGTTCTGGAGATCCACAATTCTTCTGGGCTGCGTAATGTCGGTGGGATCCGCTGGCAGCTCCTGCTCTGCCTCTTCCTCATCTTCACCATCGTTTACTTCAGCCTCTGGAAGGGCGTTAAGACGTCAGGGAAGGTGAGACTCACCTTTGTTGAAAAACAAGCAAGGCAACCCTTCGAACATAGACCTCTAATGATCTGCAGAAACAGAAATTTGCAAATGTGACTCTTGGCAATTTCTGGTGCTGCCGTCAATTGAAAACTTTGAAATGCTTTAAAGAGACATTTAACTAATATATATTAATACACGAATTTGACTGGGTTAGTGTAAAAAAAAAAAAGCATGCATGTAGCAGATCTCATACAAATTCATACATTCATATCACACTTTCATAGGCGTGAACACTGGGTGGCATGGTGGTACAGTGGTTAGCACTCATGCCTCTGTTACCAGGGTTCGAATCTCTGCCATGGCTCTGTGTGTGTGGGTTTTGGATGTCCTACATGTGTCATTGTGGTGTACTCTGCCTTACATCGGTAGCGTCCGGGAAAGACCTAGGATCCCATGCAACCCTGAGCAGGGCAAGCAGTTATTGAACATGGATGTTCTCTCCAGGTTGCAGTTAAATTCAAGTCAAAATATCCAGCAGTGTCAGTGTGTATCTGGTCTGGCACGTACTGACATCCTTCTCAGAGTGCATGCCAACCTTGTGCAGCTTCCGAAAGCGTGTGACGGCACATCTGGAGAGACAGGACGAGGCGAGAAGATGATGGTGAACTTTAGCTGACTAGCAGAACATATGTGGGTGTGAATTGTGTCCATCTGTGCCCACCCCCCCCCGTGCTGCCCCGGCAGGTGGTGTGGATCACGGCTACCCTCCCCTACGTGGTACTCTTCGTCCTGCTCATTCGCGGGGCCACCCTGCCTGGGGCTTGGCGGGGCGTTGAGTTCTACCTGCGACCCAAGTGGGAGAAGCTCCTGGAGACCAGCGTGAGTCATCCGGTCTGAAGAGTCTCACGCAATTAATCACGCACAATTACTGTGCAAAAATCACAAAAGGAAGCCTTGCCCTGTGGTAAATTTCCGCTTTTTTGCAGGGAGTCCCAAGAACAAGCTAATCTTACAGGGGTGTATATATAGGCAAGGATACCTACTAAGACAGAAATATTAGGGCACACGTCCACAGCCACAGACAACAAGCCCAGCTGATACCTGCCCTGCATTTCCATTCCTCTGTAGCTTATATGATACGTCTGCTTGCAAGCAAACGCTTCACTGCTGTTATAATGCACTTTGCAGCTCACCTGCTGAAATAACCTGGCAGCCGCTCTGTTGTTTTTTTATCCATTTTTTCTTGGCATTCCACACATGTGCTTTCGGTCCTCACAGAGAAGTGTGCGCCCTGGATGTCCACGCTGAGGCGAGGGCTGCCTCTTTAATGGGAGCAGGCTAACGAAATGCATGAATAAAGGCCGGGCAGCTTATGAGATGCTTAATTGGGCTTGGATTTTCTGCTGACAAAGGGGGCGCTCGCTCTGCCCCCCCCCCCCCGCATCCCGTCGAGGAGCAAACCTAGGGCTCCTCTTCAGATGTGCAGCCGGGGACGAGTGCTGTGAGAGCCCTCAGGTTTCAGCTCAGAAAGGGGCGCCTCTCATCCACTGTGACAACCCGGAAAAGAGGACAATAACACCTCCGTAGGCCCCGGAATCCTGGGGGGACCGGGGTTCAGGTTTAAGCTGAAATACACCCAGCTGGTGTGATGGGTTTAAACCCGGAAGCTTATTAAATGAGACGGGCTGTTTAATCATAGCTACAGAGATCCTGTCATTGCTCACTCAGGTCTCTCTGCACCCCGCACGCTCGTTTTACGCCGTTTTCTCCTCCATTCGCATAGTTAGCATGTAATGCTTGTATTCCTTATTGATGTATCGCTTATTCAATTCAATTCAATTCAGTTTATTTTTATATAGCGCCCTTCACAACAGGGTTGTCCCAGGGCGCTTTACATGG
>JAODKM010000039.1:30790486-30802862 GCA_026780845.1 Petrocephalus sullivani
GCCTGCCACTACCTGGCTACACTATGCACCTCAGCACTCAGAGACCCCACTCTCTTACTTTATGTGGCCTGCCACTATGTGGCTACACTATGCACCTCAGCACTCAGAGATCCCGCTATGTTACTTTATGTGGCCTGCCACTATGTGGCTACACTATGCACCTCAGCACTCAGAGACCCCACTCTCTTACTTTATGTGGCCTGCCACTACATGGCTAGGTTTCTGTTGTTCCTAAACACTTCCACTTTACAATAACACCAGTTACAGCTGAGGGAGGGTGAGATGTTAATTGGCTTTAATTTATGGCATTTAGCTGACACCCTTATCCAGAGTGACTTACATTACACAATTACAGGGAAGTACAATCTCCCTGGAGCTACTGGGGGTTAAGGGTCTTGCTCAGGGATCCACTGGTGGTAGACAGGATTTGAACTGGTGACCTCTTGGTGTATAACTGGAGCCTCATACCACTAGGCCTCCACCATGGTCGTGATATCACCCAAGCCTAGCACAGACATAAAGTGTTCGCAAACTCTTTGTATGTATTACGCGCTTCAAGTCAGTTAGATCAATATTATCCAATCATGTGCAACTACAGTTGACACTAATTAAAGGTACTACTTCTTAGAGAATCCATTTCATATTTGTCTTTTTCTGACATTTTCTTCATTTTTATTCATTGAAGAAAGTATCAGTACATTTTGTCATAGTTTTTGGCATGATAAATTAATCATCTCATCTCATTTTTGACTTGACTTGACATCATAGTCTTCATCAAAAAAATGAATACTTTCTAAATGAGCCTTAGCATGTATGACTGTGTGTGCCCCGGGCTGGACTGGCATCTTATGAAGGTGGCACTAGCTTTGTGCTTTTTGGGACAGGCTCCAGGAGATTAGGAGGTCATGCAAAATGGATGGATATTAATTTGCTCCCTTGTTACTGAGATAAGATTAAAAAGGTCAACAGATAGCCATTCAACAGATAGCCAGCATCTGCTGGTACCAAACATTATCTTTCTACATTAGAGTACAGTTTTAGTGGTATTATATAATACTGAAGGTCACGCAACAAATCCCAGGACTGGACAATGCCACACATGGCCAATGTTTTCAGGTAAACAGGGTTTATTGCATTTAAGCCTAACAAAACACACAGGTCTTATTTATTTTCTTGTTGCATTAATTGGAAAATGCGTTTATGTAATTGGATACTTATATCATTTGGTTGCTGCTAACCTTGTAAAAAAGAAAAATGGCATGAAAATAACATGATAAAAGCTTGTTATTAATTGCACAAAGGTTCATTATGTCTTATTTTCAAGAAGCATAATGATGTCTCTTGCTTTTAGTAACCTAATACCGTAAATGTATATTTGCAGGGATAATTTCATAGTTTATTTTGAAGGCCGCAGATCACGTCTGAGAAATTTGTTACCATTTAACTTTTTGTCTTGATGTTTTTGTGTCTTGTTAATGTTTTTGCCTTGTATTAATGTTGACATGCCCTTGGTTTTCAGGGCCGCTGTATGTAACATCAGGGAATGCTATACAATACATGCTATACAATTTATACAGAAAAATTCATATTAACACGGTACATTGGACCCTATTTTTACGGCCTTTGCTTACAGTGTATCAAGCATCAGTCTTGAGCTTTTGTGGTTGATTATAAGAGGGAAGAAACACTCTGTGGGTCGAAGGTCAAGTAGTTGCCCAACTTCCCTGGCCATGATAACCTTACTTAAGTCAATGAAATTTCTGATGTGTGCAGCTGGAGGGAAAATGAAAAGTGGTGGTACTTTGAACAAGACCGCTATTAGGAGAGACACTGATATTCGGCAGGCCAGCCTGCTGTGTGGCTAACATAACGTGCGGCTAACGTAACGTGCGGCTAACGTAATGTGCGGCTAACGTAACGTGCGGCTAACGTAACGTATCGTTTTTTCCCCCTTCAGTATATCATCGTGAGCTCCTTCCTGCATCAGCCCCCCCTCACTCTGTTTGAGTACGAGTACCCAGAGTGGAGTATCACCGTGGGTTACTTCATTGGCATCTCCTCCTTCATGTGGATCCCCATGTACATGGTGTACAAGCTGGTGTGGACGCCAGGCTCTCTGAAGCAGGTCAGATCCTCACCCTAATGTCTTCAAAAAGTTTTTCATGGCCCACTAAAGACATATAAGCAAGACCTTCAAAACACCTTCATAATAATACTTGACAACTGAAGGTGATTAATCGTCATTGTTGACGCACCACAGCACACAACAACAAAATGTGTCCTCTGCATGTAACCCATGTGACATGGTGGCACAAGCAGGGGGCAGCTACGTGAGTGCCCGGGGAGCAGTGCTTGGGGACGGTACCTTACGCAGGGTACCTCAGCGGTACTTGCGGGTCGGGGACTCAAACCAGCAACCTTTCAATTACTCGGTTCCTTCCCTAACCATTACACCTGCCGGCCCGAAAGTCAATTTTTGAGAGGCAAACCCATTAATATGTGTTACCTAGCAAACCGTGGTTGTTTAGAATGTATTTGTGGATTGTGTGTTTACCCAGGCATGTAGTTTATGACAGCCGTAGATCTGATAAGATCTGTAGATATCTTTAGCCAAAGTGCTACAAAGGTCATTGTCAGCCTTTCTTTGGACTGCCACTGCAACCACAGATTGGCACACATGCACGTTATTCCTGCATATTCATTGGTCAAGGTTCCGTGGTCATGCATATTCATTGGTCAAGGTTCCTAAGGCCGTGTTTGTGTCAACTACAGCGCCTGGCTGTGTGCCTGCGGCCAGAGAGGACTGTGCCGGACCTCCAGACAGAATCACTCTCCATGACTCCCGTCCCCTAAGCCTGGCATCACTGGGAAGACCGAGCGGGATGAACATGCACTGGCAAATGGGGAAGACTGACAGCGCAAGCCCCGCCCCCTGCCCCCCTCCCCCCAGTTCTGAGCCACAATTAAAGGAGACAATGGGAGGACTGCAAATTCTGATTCTGGAAAGAATATAATAGTATTTATTATAATTATATTTGTGGTGACTGAGCAGTCACTGTCTAGTCACAGGTATTTTTAAAGACAACTCGTTGATGTATATTGTTTTGAGTAGGAAATACTGTGTGAGCAAAGCCAAAAAACATTTGTTGCTGTAGGCTGTGAACCTTATTACCTCTGCGTCTTAATGTGAACGGAGCTTACCTGTAATTTATGAAGTAGCCGTCTACTCCTGCTCTCAGAAATGGCTCAGTAAGGAGGAGACTGGATGCCAAAGCCCCATTGGCTAAGAAATCCCCTCCTGGTGTTGCTAATTACAAAGCCGCAATGCTGGGTGCATTTGGATGACAGAAGAATGGTCTTTTCCAATTATTTTTTGACAACCAAAAAAATATGTGGTAAAGGTTTGTGTCATCATTTGGGTGAAGTTTCTTCAGAGCCTTTATTGTAAAGAAAATTCATGCATGACCTCCTGCATAGCTGGAGAACAGGAGTAAACTTAAGACCAAAGTGATTTCACCTTTGTTGTTGTGGACACTGTTGAAAGTCACAATGCCCAAGTCTCAGTTTGTTTCTGTGTTTATAAATATTGGGAGCAATGTAAATTGCTCGGAGACAGATGTGATATGCTGTGCTGAGTGAATGACTGATATGTATAGAGACACTCCTAACATGCAAGTCATTAAAAGGACCTCACCAAACAAAGCAGACGAGAGAATAACAGAGGGTAAATATTTTATTTTGAATGTTTTTGTGTTTATAGTCTAATATAGCAGCATCCTGTAAATTCTGTCTTGAAGATGTATTTACTGTTATGTGTCATGACTCCTTGGGGGAATGACTAAAAGGCAGGTGTTTGGGCAAACAAGGGGAGGGGGGCGTTATTGAAACCAAAACTCAACAGGGACTGGACAAGGAGCCAGAAAATATGGGAAGACTGGTACAGGGAAGGACACGGACAAAGAGGAGGAGGATGTTAATTGGGGAGGATGAGACTAACAGGTACTTAAATACAAATACTAACAAGGGGTAACAAGCAACAGGCGCGGCTCATGAGGGCCGCGTTACGGAGGTGACAGGAGGGTCAGGTGTGCATGGCGTGACGGACAGGACATAACATTATGTGTGCTGATATATTTCAGAGTATACATTTTATGTTTGAAAATGGACAGTCCACAGATAGAACCGTGTGACTAAATCACAACTACGTCAACTTTTTTTAAAAAGTTTATTAAAACATTGAAGTCCATGAATTACAAGTCAAAGGTTTGATCATGTTGACCAAGAATACAGGGAATCTTTTCTTAAATGAAATGTTTTCTTTTTTGCTGCTTTAAAATGCTGAGAAACTGCATTGCACTGCAGTCACACTGACGAAAATGACAGTCCAAATCCAGGCCATACTACAAGCACCCTCTCTGCTACAGTCGGTATCACCTCCACCCCCCTGGCCTTAATTAAAGCTTTTAATTAATGTGCTGATTTGCATTCGGGAATCTATAAACATACAAAAAGGAAGCTTCAGATGCTTGATGAAATGTTTTATTAAAGAGTGTACTCCCATTACGGAGCATGCTTTAGCTTTGGGGAGGAGCGAGTGGTGTGTGGATCAGCACAAACAAAAAATTAATGACATTATTCTTCATTCAGGTACTCCTTGATTTAAAAAAAAAAATCCACACACAGATAAAAGCCTTTTGTGCCGGTGCTCGCGGCCTAATGTGCATCGAAAGCACCCATACAGAGCGAGAGCACATAAAAGGAATGGGGGCTTATTAGATGCAGTTTAATTACATACAGTAGATCAGTATCCATGCAGAGACAAAGTGCGTACAGCGGTCATCCAAGGCCACTGCTGCACCGGAGCCCAGGCTCAGATGCACCTTTGGCAGTTTAGCGATACTAAACACATACAGAAAGTCATATGTCATCTTAGACACAAACCAGATCAAACAATAAATTATAATATGCCAGAAAGGAAAGAAATGTGCATGGCAGCAACAGAGGGCACGCTATCTAACCTCTTGAACTATTCTGAAGTTCCCCTTATAGAAAAATAATAGCATTAAAGACAGGAGACAAATTGTAAACTGATTGTAGTCATTTGACAGATTCAATTAGACACATGTTTTGTAGTTAGTTACAGAAACTAACCATGAATCCTCTTCGGGGGTCTCACAAGAGCCCGGTATATCAGCAGAGATGGTTTTCAGGGATCAAAAAGTAGATTTTTATAAGCAGACAGATCCACTTATATTTATCTAGTGCACTTTTCGAATGTGTTTATACTCTGTACGCTTCACATACCTAGAAGGGAGCACACTCTGTTGGTCTGCATGGGAGAGGTGGCAGGAGAGTAAGATGCACGGGACTGCAATTGCATTATGGATGGACGCGGGGAGCGGGCTATTCGGTGAAGTGATTCACCGGGACAGGAAGCATCTGGGGCCATTGAAAGAATCTCATTTCCAATCTCACGTAGCAGGGAGACGCACTCCAGGCCCACACTGGCGAGCTATTACTGTACAAACGGCAGAAAATCAATGTGGGCAATTGAAGCGAATAAGGTATTTCTGTGCTAATAATAGCACAGTTTTATGTAATAAAAGATTTATGAAACAAAAAACTTATTATACTATCATCAGACACTATTAGAAACATGCCCAGAAATCTTAGCAGGATGATACAGTGCTGGACGTGCTTTTCCTCATGTCTGGAGGAGCAAGCAAATGGCTGTAACTACCGTTCTAAAAATAAGTTAAGGTCATTAATCCTTTTCACCTAGTCCAGTATATTTCAGCTGTCTAGTAATACCATAAATCAGAGCTATGTGGCAGAAAATGTTTAAGGATGTTGAAAGATCCTTAGTTTGTAACATATTTCTAACCATCATTGTGTGACTAAAAGAACTTGCATGTTCTGTCCCATCCTTTACGTAAGAGAGCTCAGCTGACGTGCATTAAATGTGCAGGCCTAAGCTGTCTCCCACTGGCACTTTCCATCCTACTCAGGCCACACATTAACGAAACAGTACAACTCATAATAAAGATATCACCATTGCAACCAAGACGTTGATCCATCTTTCAAGGGACACCCTTACACTATGGGCAGTTCAGGAAGGCCAATCTTACCTGCTTAAAGCTGGCAGATGTAACCAATGCTAGCACTATGAATATACTATATAAGAATGCTTGTGCTACGAATATATTCTCCTGTGGTCAACTGAGGGACCTTGGGAGACTAGCAGAATCTGATGGCCAACTCTAGGAAACTATGGAATCGGTTCAAAGGGAGCATCATCTGTATTTTGGTAAAGCTAGGTTAATCTCTGATGAGCATGAGATAAACCAAGGAGGGACAGAAGGATAGCTATGCAGAAACTAAGACATAGTGTGTGCAAGTAGCTGGCTCAAAGAGAGGAAACTCCCTGTAAGAAAGAAAATTGATTTAAGAGACCTTGGCAAGAAGCCTAGAGATACATCACTTAGCCGTGTATTCCTGTTATAAAGTAAATAGCTTATTTGTTAAGTAGTTCAATAGGTCAAAATCGTCCTGTAAGACATGAATGAATATTGCATTTACATAGCACTTTTTCAAGACACCCAAAGGACTTTACAGATGCAATTGGGAGCCACTTCAACCACCAGCACTGTGTAGCTCCCACCTGGACGATGTAACGGCAGCCATTCAGCACTAGTATGCTCACCACACAGTAGCTCAGGTGGGGAAGGGGCAGGAGAGAATTCACCAGTTAGATATAGGGGATGATTAGGAGGCCAGATTTGATTGGGCCACAGCGGACAATTTTAACCACCCCTACAATTTTGAAAGATGCCCAAGGATACTTTAAGAGCTCAGAGAGTCAGGACCTCGGTTTTATGTCTCATCCAAAGGACGGCACCATTTTAACAGCACAGTGACCCTGTTACTGCACTGGGGCATTAGGGTAAACACAGACCACAGGACGGGCCAACCTGTCGGCCACACCAGCAGCTCTTGCAACAGCAACCCAGCTTTCCTAGGTGGTCTCCAGAATCAACCAAAAAACAACTGAGACAGCAACAAATCCATTAGAGAAGGGAAAGCAGTGACAGAACTCCCTGGTGAGAAAATAACCAAGACATGAAACAGGAAAAGAGTGCGGGCGAGGTCACCAGTGTAACAAACCGCTAGTGTTTAAGAGAGGGAGGATTCCCACCCGACACTGTGCATTCAGCTGCATGTCTGGAGTGTCTGTGCACCCTTGGCCAAAATAACAGAATCTCATCTGGTTTGTATCCTTAGAATTTTTCTATGACACGTCTTCAGACAGTGAGAGGAATCCAGAGTAGCCACGGCAAACCTGTGTGATGTGGGGAGAACAAGCGACATCCACAGGAAGTCATTCCTCCAGACCGCCATCAGGTTGCACAATCAGTGAATCACTCAGGACATGTGCAATAATATGTTCAGTAATACCTATTGTCTCAATCAATATCTATTTATTAGCTTTCGAGTGTAATATTCACCATACATATTTTCATATTCACTTGCTTATTTAGTTATCATCTCTATATTTCAGGCTTATTTACTTTTATACAGAGATTTTTGCATGTTGTACTATGTATTGTCTACTTTTGTCTGTCTGATTCTGAACACTAACCGTTCCGCTCCTCATGCATAAAAGCAATAAGCAAAAGCCATTACTTACTCATGCAATAAGTAGTTCTTTACATTGGCTTTTAAAAAATCACCTCTAACCAAGTATCCAATAGCAGCCACATTAGGGCCATGAAGGAACCCCAAGCAGCATCAGGCTGTAAGGAGTTTTGAGGTGAGCAGAATCCTGTTTGCAGAGCCCAGCCCCTGCCCTTCGTGTCGCCTCCCAGTTTGGCCCGCAGGTGGTGCTGGCCATTCTGTTCTCCACCCTGTCTCTTGCCTTTCAGCAGCAGTCGCTAGTGTGTTGTCCCTATTACCAGGACTGCTGCATAGCTCAGTGGGTTGCACATACTGCATAGCGGCTCTAACCCTTAGTTTTCAGTTTTACTACATTTCCCAGTTTCTCTGTTCTTGTCAGTGTTAGCAGTTTCTAGGGTTACTCGCTGTTCCTGTGTCCTCCTTAATTGTTTGATTAGATTATGATTTACACCTGTCCCTTGTTTGCCCTGCCTTTTCCTGTGTATTTATGTTGCTGCTTGTCAGTGGCGTGCACAGACATTTTGGGGGGCAAGTGCTCCAGGGGGAAAAAAGGGCACTTTAAAAAAAAAAAAATAAAAATCACGTCTTTCAAAAGGGCACTTTTTTGGACTGAGGGCAAAAGGGCAAGTGCTTCAGCACCACCTCGTCTCTATCTGTGCACGCCAGTGCTGCTTGTGTGCCAGAGGGCTGCATATTACATTAACATGGCAATATAACATCAAAATACAATTTGTGCTTTATTTTATGTAATACAAATGTTGATTTTTCCGTATTATTCACTGGTTATTGTTTTCACAACTGCCTGAACAATACATGTCATATTTATAGCTGGATCTTCACGTTAAGTACCTTAGTCAAGGGTGTTCCAGCTGGGCCGCTGCAGCTGGGTGTTGAAAAACTCGTCTAGCTCCCTAATATCCATGCCCCTGCTTCCCCTGCATTATAGTTTTGTTAAGAGTTGCCTGCCTGTCATATTGCATATGGCCTCTCGTGATACCTTCTGGCTTTCTTCTACCATCTTCAGCAGTGTGCTGGTTTATTATGTACCAAAAAGCAGGTGCTGAGTCACTGCTGTAATCTCTGCACGAGTTGGCTCTCTCTGGATGCGAAGTTCAACCTGCCGATCATGTGGCAAAATGTGGAGTGCTTTTAAATGCCTGGCATGTCCTTATGTTGTGTGATTACTCATTTATAATTTTTACTTTACAATTACGTATTGGGGTGGGTTAGGGTTCCTCTTAGACTTGCATTTGTAAATCCAATGCAATAATACTCCTAAGCAAGGGACTCATTCAGGTGTTCAACAGAAGTGTCGCTAGAGATTTATGAAAAGGGGGCTAAACCTTTACTAGGTGGGTCTGATTTAAAAGTGAATGAGGGCACACTATTTAAACTACTTAGTGTACATTTCTGAGGGAGAGGGGTTGAGGAACACTTAGGAGGTGTTCAGTATGTACAGGATGACATTATTGCAGAATTCACTTCATCTAGTATAAACTTATAACGTATAACTACGATGTACAATCTGTAAAAAAAAATATTACAACTAGACTGTCTTTGGAACCTGACACTGTTTACCAAAGAACTGCAGCCCTAAAAAATATTATTAATTATGACTAAGCTTTCCACTTGAGTGTTTTAATGATTGATAGATATTTTGTGTATTGATTACATGAAATCTTTCTGTTGATTATGCAGGAAACAGGTGACAGGGAAGGCTTTAGGACCCAGAATGCTCCCTAGGAGGTGCGTCCCCTCCTCCCTCCATCGCCCAGTGTTTACAATCATGCCTTCCTTCCGTCCTTGTTTGGCCCTTTTTATTACGTTTTGTTTGTCTGCAAAGGGACAGCAAGCCGAATTCAAAACAAATGAAAGGCCGTTTATGGTTCTGCAGAATCAAAACTTGGGTAAGGATTTTACCAGCCAAAGGACTTGATTACTTACATGCCGAAACGCAGCAGATCGTTATTGCTACTACCAGACCCTCTGACGGAGCTCATCGAGTGACTCAGACCTGTTTTCATTTAATTTATCAGAAATGTGATACATTGTAATAAATGTGAGAAAATGTGATAACTAGCGCCTACATAAAAATATGTTGCCATACTAAAGGGTAACAATTTCTATATGATATTGTCCTTTAGAATGCCGCGATCCGTATCCTACGTGTATTGCTGTATAATAAACACGTGTTCCCATTGTTTGGCAGTGCTGCTGGTGAGCGTCCTGTCGGTGATCGTGCTGGTGATGGTCATCATGGCAGTCTGTGTCTACAAACCCCTGCGCCGCCGTTAGCCTGCTGCTCCAGGGAAGGAGATGGAGAAGAAGAAGATGAAATGCATCATCATCATCGCACCCTGACCGCAGATGGCCTGCCACTGTCCCCGTACCCCCGTCGCCACGCCTTCTGAACTGGGATCATTTAGATTAAAATGGCCTGGCCACCGGGGACGCGACCAGGCAGGCAAACTGTATTCCTATCTTTTACAAGCATTCCTTGAATATCTTGATGGTTGTGAAAGGCTTATTTATTTGTTTGTTTGTTGTATTTATTTATTTATTTAGTCGTACACTGGCAGCGCTTTACATATTTATTTGTATAATTGTCAGTGACTGGGAAGGAGGGAGCAAACTGATGGAAGGTGATTCAAATGGGGCATATTCATTTAGGGCAGGGCAGCATGGTGCCCCGATTGGAGGGCAGTCAGTAGAAACGCTTTGCAGGGAGGGATATGGAAGAGGAGGACTCGGAGTTTATAAAAGACCTCCTGACATGTTACTTTTTATTTCACTCGCATGTCAGCGATCTGCTGTTACCTTTTTTTTAAACGGCACCCTTCAGCTAAAACATATGGTAGTCAGTCATACATTACATGATACAGTCTACGTTTTTCTAGCTGAAGGCTGCTGTTTAGTAGTTTGTTGCTCCCGTTTTACAGAACACTGTGCTTGCAGGATGTGATCAAAATTATTTTTGTATTTTTACATTATTTATGAAAAATCGTGGTTTGCGGTTATTTATTGCAGCAGTTGTGATAATATATTATGGGTTTTATTGCTTTGGGTCCACTGTATAGGCCTACATTGTTAACTAAACTCTTTCCATAAGTGTATTTTGACCATTTTTCCTGCCTTGATGTTTCTTTGTATATAAATGGCCGTTTAAGTGCTGTATCCTTGCACTAAGGCATGTGTGGACTCACTACTTTTGATTCTTGGTAAATTTGAGCGAATTGAATTTGAATACTTATCCGAGGAGCGAATAGCCAGTGCTTAAACCATTACGCCACATTCGGACTGTTCGCAGCTTTCAGGCAGTCAGCGCATTAATGCATTTTATTGTATTATGTTACATTTTTCCTCAGTGTAGAGTTATACAGTTTGCTCATGTGTTAAGGACTGCAGTATTGACAATAAATCCAGCTGTCACACTTTTATCACACTATTGTACTGTATATATACAGCTCTGGAACAAAATATTTTAACAATCTGGTTTAATTCTGGTTCTGCTGGCAGAAGGCTTCTATGCTCAAAGTTTCTAAGATAGCAGTACACAAGAACAAGCAGGAGACACTGGCAGTGACCAAACACCAGCCAGGTAGAGGGCAGAAGCAACTTTCTAATACCAGAGATGACCATCAACTTATCCAGCAGTGCCTCATAAAGTGGAGGATGACCTCAAGTGACCTTCAACAGGAATAGGAAACATTACATGATGTGAAGTGCACTGCTAGTTCATAACAGGCTCATAGAAGTCTGAAGACTTAAGTCCCTTATAGCAAGACAGAAGCCCTTCATTAATGAGAAACAGAGAAAAGCCAAAAAAATGTGTATTTTACAGAGGCACATACCCATAAATTTAGAAATGAGTGAAACTGAAAATTTTGCTGTGGTCCCTTAATTTTTTCCAGAGCTGGATGTGTTGGATGTATATATACTCAGTGACAAGAAGTTAAGCACCTCAGAGGGAATGGTGGAAATTAAATGAATCTGCACATGGATAAAGGTCATGTGACTGTATCACAATGATTATAATGTCAGATCAAACAGACAGAGTTGGCAGTATGGGCCTGGATACATGTGGCGATACGGTGTGGAAGGGAGTCGTACAGCTGCTGTATCCTCTCCTGTGGAAAGTCGGCCCACAGCTGTTGTAACTGATCCTCGAGATCCTGCAGATTGGGGAAAAATCGGGGGACTGGCAGGCCAGGGGAGAACCTCAACATGACACAGGCTGTCTATAGACACACGTGTGTTGAAGGACTGTACCAGGGTGCTGTCTCAGGATGGGGAAGACATGTGGACGCTGGATGTCTCTGATGTAGCACTGTGTCGTCAGGGTCTCCTGAATTACTACGAGATGACCTGAAGTCATGTCCTGTGGCTCCCCGCACTGTGATGCCAGGGGTAATGCCGGTGTGACAGCATTGGCAGGATTGGTCCTCTGCCCTTGGTGCCACCATACACGCACACGATGGTCATCCGTGGTAATGCGGAACAGAGATTTGTCGCTGAGCATGGTACGACGCCACTCGTCATCAGTTCATGCCTCCCAGTTATGCCACCACTCCAAATGCAGCCATCTCTGCGCTGGTGTTAACGGCAGCCTACGCATGGGACAGTGAATGCCAGTTGCCGAGACACGGTGCGGGATGGCACTGGGTGTTGTAGAGAGTCCACTACCTGTGTCCGGATGGCAGGC
>JAODKM010000039.1:30809017-30832170 GCA_026780845.1 Petrocephalus sullivani
TCCAGTACAGGGTGGCAACAAGCCCATCCCAGAAAGTGCATGGCAGGGGACACCACGAGCGAACACACACACACACATATCATTGAAGCTGTGATTGGATGAATAATAGCCCCAAGATCTGTGCCTCACAGTGTTTTTTTTTTTTTTAATGTTTCTCTGGAATGTAACACACTCACGCATTCTAAAATGTTACTGAAGCAACCGTTTTCACCATGCTGGCTGCTTACCCCTTGAGCGCTAAAGTGCTGTTCCACCGTTCCCAGGAGAGATTCCAGAATATTCCGTTCATCTGGATGGGGTGTTTTGAAACCAAAGAGGTCACGTTACTGGGAACTGTTTTTCATAAGAACATATTTAATCATATTAAACACTAATGGAAGACTTTTCTACAAATTGACTCAAAAAGTGGCTCATTCTTTTCATATTTTTACTGAAGGGCATAAAGAAACAGCCTTATGCTTCCAAATCTGGCTTTTTGCAGAGCAACACAAAAAGCTTCTTGCCTATTTAAATGTTCTTTTAATAATAATTAAATCAGATCTTTGGCTGGCACCTCTACATATCCTATTAAGAAAGTATTATACAGATTAAGGGGCAGCTTATACCAATTAAGAGGCTAAAGGTGGATAAAGCATAGAAACATGGGCACAGCAAATCCCCCCAATGCGATTCTAGCAACAGGGTCTGCTAACGTCTGGCCTACATCCGAGCTAAAAGCACAGTTAAGCGCAGGTGTTCTGCGTACCTTTAATTCGGGCCTTCTCCTCATCGGTCAGGTGCTCCGTCCTCGTGCGGATCACCACGTTGACGTTGTTCACAGTGAAAACCTGCCACCAAACCGACTCCGTGTGAGATGGGATTTAGGTTAAGCTTAACTAACCCAGCAAACCACAACGTGTTCCTTAAAATACTTCTGTCATAATTAACCCAATGGGTCAAACATGTTGCTAGCAACACTCCATAAAAGTTGTACGATTCATAATTTCATAATCTCACTGACTATAATTAAAGCCACTATATATTTTTTCATAATTAAAATGAAGCCTACATTTAAAATGATAAATAAAGCCAAGGGCTCTTTAAGAGATATGGTAGATGCATCTTTCCAGCAGGACCTTATCACCTGAAGCAGGCGAAGTGACACTCAACGCTCAGTGAGATTAGCGGAATTCGGTCACGTTGGCCGCATGCAACCGAGCAAATTCTATATTAAAGAATAAGGCAGCTCAAGGTGCTCAACAGAGAGCCTTCTGTCCAAAAGGGACGAAGGTTCCTGCCCTCCGCAGAACCATCGCTCACCTTTGCATCAAAGCCATTGACCACCTCCGATTTTTCTGTCCTCCAGCCCCAGATGCCAGATTTATTTCTGCAGAGCCCATGCAGGTAAGGAGTTAACAACGGAAACACACAAAGAATGGTGACCGTGATGGACACACACACACACACACACACACAGACAGACAGACAGAGATAGACAGATAGGTAGGCAGGCAGGCAAATAAAACACAGCATCTCTCTGCCTATTTCCTGTGAAAGCTGCTAAAATTGCTTTTCTATGACACGCATGCTTACATATTCAGATGAAAAGCATGGGGTCGGAACACAGGGTCAGTCATGCAGTTTTTGGGGATGAGGTCCCCAGTCAAAGCCCCACCAGTGAAACGACAGCTCTGCCAACTACAGGACTCAAACTGGCAACCTTCTGAACACAGACATTGACTCCTAACCCACAGAATCACTCAACTTTAAATTTCAGAATGAAATACTTTGCCCATCCATCCTTTTAGCCAAATCGTTTTTTCATTTTTGGTCATTATTATGGAGGCAAAACACCTAAAAGTGAATTGTTTGCTTTACACATTTTGGCCACGTCACACCAAATTAGCCCCTGAGCTGTACCTCTCGAAGGCAATGTGCCGCGTGTCCAGGTAGGTGTTGACAATAGGTGTGGTCAACCGCTTGGCCACGTCCTGCTGTGCAGGCTGCATGGAGTCCAGTGTCACCTCCTCCATCTCCCGGTGAATGTCGAAGCGATCTGTGTCCACAACCTTCTCGTCGTGGTTCACCTCCATCAGCTCAGTGCAGCTGTCTGTGTCGGACACCGGACACAGGTGCAACCAGACTGAACTGCTGACCCTCAACTTCCACAACGACGTGTGAAGCCTTGGAGTAACCCGAAACGTGTCTGCAGCCACTAGAGGGTTCTCGGCTTGCGCACATGAAGCTTAGGTACTCATGACAAATCTGTTCAAATGATACTTTCTTTGAAGCGCTTTATCCCAGTATTAAGGCAGCTGGGACTTCAAAGAAGGTTGGAAAAGTTACAGGCAAAGTGATGAGATGAAGATCCCAGGATCTACCAGTTTGGTCAGATGGTATTAGCAGGGAGACATTAGCGAAGCCACATAAACCACGATACCCCATGGGGATGCCCAGCAAACGACTCACCATCCCCCCTGAAGATGTAGCTCCTCCTGCCTCTGATCCAGGTCATGTTCTCAAAGCCCAGCAGCGTGGCATCGACCCTCAAGTTGGAGCCGCTCTTCCAGATTCGGCACACGTCGCTAGGGCACATCCGTGACACCAGGGGGACTGGGGGCCAGAACATCACACAAATCAGCCAATTGTCGGCCGAACCCTTCCTAGGAGATCAATAGCGAAGGGGAAGGGAACCTAAGGTGGGTGGGACTTGTGTGTACTGTGGGAAGCAATGAAGCTACAATCAATATAAAATGTGTACACACCACTGTTAAAATGCCAGGTTTCACCAAAGTATTAGTTTAAAGGTGTGCACACTTATACAACCAGCTTATTGTATATTGTTTCCCAGATTTGGTTGTTTTTCAATGGAATTGTACAGGTTATAGGCCGTATATCGTGGTCTCATTTTTTTACATCACGAAAACCTGACGACATTTTAACAGAGGGGTGTACACTTTATATGCACTGCGCAAAAAAAAACAGGCCCCACCCACCATTTCCTTAAAACTGCACAAAATTTGATGGACTCAACGGTCCCTGATCTGTCTATGGAACACACACACGTGGCTGGGTAAAACCTGCATTCCCTAACACAGCTTCTCACCTAAGGGCAACACTGAATTTTTATTTGAGATACATTAATACATATAGACTGAGCACAAATAGTACTTTCATTGCTTTTGACTTCACACGTAGCCATAACATAAATCTACAGATTAAGAAGACAAGCCGAAGAAGATCATGAGAAAGGATAAACTCACTCCAGCTGGTGAATTCCCACTTCATCTCCATGTAGAAGTCTGGGGACTGCGACAGAGAGGGAGGTTGATGTAACTGATCATCTTCTGAACAACAGCCTACACTGGCTCAAATCACAAGAGAGTCAAAGAGTGTAAGGGAGAGGAGGTGAGCGAGGAGCACCTCACGGATCTTGGACAGGAGCTCGGGAACCCCCCCCAGGGCCGCCGAGGCCTTGTGGTAGTCCCGCCTCTGTAGAACCAGCGCCACCATCTCAGGGTCCCCTGTGCTGACGGCCTCCTGCAGCACTGAAAACAGCAGGGACATGCACTTCATTAAAGGTTATTACTGCTGCTGTTATTTCAAGTTATTATGATGAGTGCTCGGAGAAATTCTTATGGCACAGTCGCAGGGGAAGGGGCAGGTCCATAAGCACACAATGGGACAAACAACATTGCAATACAAGAAGGGAAACAAAATGTTCTAGGTTGGTGTATCAGGGAAGGATCTGCAAATAGCCATGGGGGAAGTACAGTACAGACTGGCAAGAACATAAATTTGAACTGGACTCCACTTTACCCTGATCAACACCACTACTATGTTTGATATTTGCATCAAGAGTTGTTACACTTTTAATTAAATTATTTTTTTTAATAAAAGGTACTTGGGATCAGGGATTTTGAACCAGCAACCTCCAGGTTATAGTCTATTTTGCTCCACCGTGACTTCTGCAAGGTGCAGGCACAAATGATCACGAACAGGCAGAGAGGCCGAACATGCAGCAAGGATTATTGCTCCAATTGTACTCATTTTTATGGGGATGCTGCTTTTTAACTGATGTAAATCTACAGATCACCTAGGGGTTAAAACAGTTTTATGCTGCCAAGCTATTAAGAATGCTTCTAGTACATACGTGAATGTCGGCAATGGTCTGATAACTTTAACGACCAGGTGATCGGCTCACCATTGCCACAGGAGACTGCCCACCTGTCCATCCCTTGGCATTCTCTTTGGTTACTTCGGCGCCGTGTCTCAGAAGGACTCTGACCGACTCCAAGTGTCCCAGTGATACGGCCAGGTGGACAGGAGTCCGTCCCCGAGGATCAACCTCTTCTATGTTGTTCTAGGAGACACAAACAGCAAGAGAAGATAATGACTCGCAGCTCCCCGTTCCACATGGTTTTATCAAAAATAGCTGACTGGATTCTTGGGAGGCACACTTATCGCGGAGGCACTGGACAATCGGACAATCGAAACCAACTGCGAGTACATACAAACTGCAACTGAAAGCCAAGCAGGGCAGAATGCGTCGCAACAGGCTAGCGGAGACATTTCACGCGTTTGTGTAGAAACCCACAGCACTCCACTATCAATCTACGTGATATTTCAGTCTATCCGACGTTTTATTTTAGCCACCCGAAGGTAGTTTGGAGTGGTAGCTAGGAGCATTAGGTGAGACTACAGTAAAACTAGATCAAGTAAACAATTGCCCAAGTGGAAGCTAACTCAGACACCAATATCATAATCGTAGCGCGCTGTTAATCAGTAAAATAGCGCTTAATGGCCAATTAGCTTGCAGCTTAATGGGCAATTAGCTTAAGCTCGCAGCACCGCTCTCCAGCTACAGAAGCTCGCTCTTGTACGCAAACTTTAAGAGACGCACTTACGTACCGTTTTTATCTCATTTTCTAGTTGACTATAATCGTTTTCCCAGACCAAAACATGCAGTGGCCATTTAATCCTGAAGTCTTCCTTCGAAACGGAACTCATTCTCCGTAAAGTGAATTATGGTGGCGATTCTAATCCGGCGAGCGACTTTCACACGGCCGCCTGACACCCAGAACCTTAAACCCGCACGTTTTAACGCCAGTACAAAGCAAAACCCGCATTCGGCCAAACGAAGCGGCGGATTAGACAAACGCGGTGCCAACTTTACAAAATAAAACTTTTGTACAACAAGGAAGTGACAGGTTGAGACTATTGCCTTAACGGGGGTGTTTACAATAAGGAAATTTCACTAAAAATACCTCAGCACCAATAATGTTGCTAAATATAAAAAGAATGTATCTTTCGCCGTTGTGTTTTTACAAAAAGAATTAATTTGCCATTTTCTTTTCAAACAAAAAAAATAAATGTGCAAACGCTTGACAAGTGATTAGTTCCGGAACCTAGACGACACCATTTTATAAAACGGGGGGTATTACACATTTTTATAACGTTTTTGTTATAAATTACATAACCTTTCACACATATATTTTTAAAAACCTTTCAAATTTTTATATTTCTCATAGCACATGGTTTTAATAGCCGTCGTAGAATTTATAATTAATAATTGGTCCCGGCGGAAAAAACAAGATTAAAGTGCCCAGTGAGCTACGTAATTTGCTTAAATTTCAGAACACCGTATAAGGGCACGGCACGGGAATTGAAGTCGTATATCGTTTGAAGAATACCGCTATAGAGGTTCTTGACCCAGGACTCCTCACAGTCCTGCCTACCAAAGGCAGCGTAGAGCTTTAGCGCAGCTTCCGCCAGTGGCCGCCGCTCTAAGTTACGTATGTTGCGTAAGTCCCTTTCCGGGATAGGATAGGTCTCCGCGGTAGTTGCCGTCGGTCGGAGTTTCCGTCTCGCCGCAGCTGTTGGCTTTCCGCTCGTGCGGCACAATACAAAAAGAGCGCGTGGGGAAATATATCGAACTATCTGTTGCTGACTAGTAATTAGTTACGCTTCGCGAGCTGGACGTCAACCGGGATCGGCTCCCACATGCCGTAGCTATCATATGACTGCATAATTAAAGCAAGTTTGTTTTTTTTTTTAAGGAAAGAAACCTTTTAAAGGCCTTTTTAGGGGGCGGGGGGGTGGGAAGGATGTCGAAACGGGTCCGGAACAGCGAGGTCTGCGCCGACTGCAGCGGCCCGGGTAAGTGGCGCTAAGCGGGGCGCTGAGCGGGACGCTTCGGCCGCCGTGCTCCCCGGGACTCCCGAGCCTCGGCCCTCCGGGCGCGTCTCCGTAGGGGGGCACCGGCGACCCCCGCCGCCGTCAGCGGTGCCGCCGCCGCATGCTAATCGTGCTATGACTGTTAGTGCAGTGTAAGTGTTTCCGTGCAGTCGGGTCACACGGAGCCGCGGCTGCCCTACGGGAGCAGAAACGCTATTTCTCGCATGTCCCGAGGACGCCTGGGAGGCGGGGGGGTGCCAAGTTCTGTCAGCACTCCGTGCCGCTAAGTTTGTTTTTTTTTTCTTGTATTATTATTATTATTATTATTATTATTATTATTATAATATTCATGGTTCACATGTCAGTTGCATTTTTTCCCCACCTACACGTTGTGACACTGAATACCTCATAAAGTAAGAATAGTTGAGATTGTGAAAACTGACACCCTAGATGGCGGTTTAAAAGGGGAAGTAAGTCATCAATAGCAACGCGCTGGTCAGCAGTAGGAAATATGGAGCCTGACTATTTTTTATATCTTTGTATAAGAAGCTGCCGGGCGCCCGGGTTTGGCTCCCCCCCGCAGCCAAAGCACCCCGCACCTGTCAGACTTTATGGGCCCCGTGGGCATGGCTAAGTTGGCTAGCAGAAGCGACTTTTCGGCCCCTTAAGCGTTTTGAAGGCGTGATGCTCCGTAACGCTGCAGCTGCTGCCCGTGTGGGTTCGTACTAATAGGTTATGGGCAGATAAAAGGGAATTAAGAAACATACAGGAGCCTGCATGGATTTCCCACGAAGCCTGATGGTGTTAAGAACAGTATAATTTCTGTGTCGGTCCCCACAGCTGATTCCCCCCGAGGGAGAATATTTAGAGGGCTTCACGTTACTGTAAATCGAAAAGTCGACGTGCAGCAAACCGTTTCGGTAGATAAAGCTTGGCTGTCAGCCATGGATTTTGTTAGATATTAAAATAAGTGGCTGTACTTGCGTCCGTGAGCGGGGCCCTCTGTGTTCCATATATATCTGTGAGCTGAAGTGTGGCTGTGTCCTTTGTTGACAACAAGGGAAAAATAACAGGATGGCGAGCTGGGATTCTCTATTGTTTTGGCTTTAGAGCCACTTTTTTTTTGCCGGAAGCGCTGTGTGGCCTGCAGGAGTTTGACAGACAATGGTATTGGATCAGTTTCTTCCTGTGGTCTCCTCAGTCTCTGCACCTTCTACACATTTTTCTTGCAGTGCTGGTGATGTACCAAGCTTGCATAGTGGTTCATAGTGGACTGTGAGCTGTAAATAAAAAGGGGAAATGAAATGAAAGACAAGAGAGCCTGGCTGTGCCAGTATTGTGCTATGTCACAGGTGATGTGCAGACTGTAATGGCAGTGGACTCAAACCATACTGTGTGCCCTATCTGGCCTGTCTGAAAAAGCCGAGGATGTCCTGATTCAGGGCCAAAAAAAGACAGCAACTGAAGATGGTACAATCCAGAGAGAGAGAACATGTTATCCATGTGTAGTGCTGTGATGATGGCAGGTCATGCTAATCCTCAGAGTTTTATCTTTGAGCGTGCGACACTTTCAAGATTCTTTATTTGTCACACACGTCGTTATACAGGTACTTTGCAATCCAGGAAGTAGTGGTGTTTTTTGTATTGTAGCATGTATAGCATTACTTATTCACATGTAGAAGCTATTTAAATAGGTACTGCTTTCCGATATCAGTCTTCAGTAGTTCCGGATTACTGCTTTTATGTGAGGTTCATTACGCAGCACAGTAATAGGTCAGCAAACCACTGAAACCGTTAGTGATCGATTTGCGGTAGGAAGAACAAGGGCATTTGGGAGAAGGTTAGATCAGTAGCATACAAATGCTTCTCTATCATTCTCCCTCAAGCACAAAGCAGAAATGTAGTATGTAGTTAGGGGTTCTGGCCTTCCTCTGTGGCCTCGCTTCGTCCATGCAGCTGTCTTGCTCTGAGCAGCTGGGGTGCAACATACAGGAAGAAGCCTGCGGGGGGGAGGTTCTCCTTTTTCTGTAGCTCTCGCGCAAGCAGGAAGGAAGAGTCTCAGACCTGCTGGGCAGGTGACAGGCTGCTACAGCTGCTGCTGCTGACTCTGTAATGGAAAGCGAACGCTGGCTGCTTTGTGGCCTTTTGCAGGTGGCGGTTTCCACACTTCCAAACCAGTGCTGCCCATGGATGGCAGCATAAATTTGGACTGTTTTAAAATGAAACCCATATATATTTACAGCACACTGTTTGCATAACAGTTCGACCTGAAGAATGACTTGACACAATTCTTGTGTACACAAATTTTTCTTTTTATGTACTTGATGCATTTGTTTAGGGTATTTTTAAAATATCTTGCCGTATGCATTGCATTTATGTCTGCTAAATGAAGACGTGAATATGGGTTTGTGGGTTGCCCATCTGTTCTTTTGGTTTGTTTTTCTGATTTAAATAGTGGTGTGAGGCTGAAGCAGCCTGATGGCCTTTGGGAATCCCATGGTATAGTCACGTGTGAAGTTCCTAATACAGTTAATCTCCAGTTAACTTTTCTGTTTAAAAAGCCCTCTCCCATTTTGCTGTCTGGAAATATCCTATAGTGAGTACTTCATAAACCTGTGTACTCAAAAGTCCCAGGCCAACCCTGGAAACTTTCCAAAAAAAAAAAAAAAAATCCAAAACACTTTTACAAACTTTCCCTGGTTAGCTTTTCAATCCGAAAATCCATTAATGAGCTCTCGCCATTTAGCTTTTGTGATCAGCCTAGGCCCTGTGCTTGCTGGAATCGTCAGCTGCCAGCTCTGTGAACCCTGATCATCTGTGCTGTAATCTGAACAGCTATGTCCCGCCCTGCACAAATGGGAGCTCTGGCGGTATGTTCATAGTGTGTGACATCACCGTTACAAGCAGGGATGGTCCCAAGTCTTGCATGCAATTTGTGTTCATTGCCTCGAAAGAGAGAGAGCCTTGTGAATAAGCTCGATTGTATTGTGCTGTGAAAGCCTCCCAAAGAAGGAGATGAGGTTATGCTTCCCACCTATATTGTTTAGTGCTGGAAAAACTTAGAATTTTGAACTTGAAATTTAATGGATGCCCGTTTTAGAGTTTTGGTGGTGCAAGAACTTGTTATACACTTGAAGTGTTTGTGCTGTTGTGTGTGTCTCAAACTTTTAACAGCTATGTGGCTGGCCTAGCTTCACGTCCTAGTGTGAAGAGAGAAGTGGCAGACAGATGGGTTGTGAATATTTCTTGTGAGTGTTGAGAGCACTGTCAGGAAGTGCAGTAGATCAGGGTCTGAAGGTCCATTTGCTTCAATCCTGACTATATATTGCAATGTTTTGCGAAAGAAGGCCTCCTGCCGCAAGCATTTGCATTCAGTAACATTTCTGACTATTAAACTACAGAATCAACTTTAGACCCATTTCTCCTTGTACAGGTATGTATAATGTTTGTTTGGATTGTTCAGTCATATGGTTTGCACACATTAATACACATATTGCACAGTATATTATACTGTGGGAGACTGAAAGCAAGAAGCAGTGTTTTTTTTGTAATAGTTTTATGTAAGTGTTTATGCTGAGATTTTGCTCTTTTTGGTTTTTTTTTGTATTTTTTTTGTGCTTCTGAGTGAACCAAGATATGGAACCTGTGCTACGAAATCTAGACAAAAATTATATCGAACTAAAATATTATCGAATATATTAATATAACTAGTACTAGATAGGGCTGAATGATTTATTGATTTTAAATCGAAATCGCAATTTTTAAACGATGCAATTAGCAAATCGCGAAGGCTGTGATTTAGAATATGCAGCTTATACAGCACGTCTAACCCAGGGTTTAAAACTGTTGTAAGAATAGTTTTGCAAATTCATTCCACCCTCCTTGTGTGACAGTCTCACCAATTAAAAGTGCCGTGCTCCTCACATGCCAATCATGCTCACCAATCAGAAGTGGCCCAAAGTGACTGCGTATACGCCCACAAACACACGCGAAACCCAAGGAAAATGTTACATTCACTGTGCAAGAAAATATTGGTCCCGCTTCTGAGCCATAAATGAATTACCTAACTACTGAATGGTCAGAGATTGTTTACAGAAAGGTCCTATTATTAGAGGTCCAAGCAGTATTTGCCACAAGATCCCTTATGTTTTTATTACTGGAATTTTAAATTTTATTATTTTATTTAAATTAACATAGTCTCTGCTTTTGTGATGGTAATTTTATGCGTCATTGTTCTGTTAATTTGACCCTTGTGTACATGGGACTTTCCGAGAGCACTTTACTAAGGGTAAAAAAGTGGTCGACTGCTGTTTATAAATGCAGCACTTAAAATGTGCATGTAAAAATACAATCACTTTACCATGTTTTGGGTTTCTAGAGAATTTGTTTTATGGTTTATTAGTACATTTTTATAATTCATCATTTTTGTTAGATATATTTTGGATTCAATTCATATATTTCCATTGTTATCTTTGGATTAATGTATAGGGCAGTTCACATTTCAGTGTACGGTTGTGCTCCATTACATTTCTTTTATACACATATAGTGAATACTGAGTTAAAAAAAATTGCTAATCACAATATCTGTCAGAAATCGCAATTCGATATTTTCTTAAAATCGTTCAGCCCTAGTACTGGGGGATATGATGATGTTATCGGTAATCAGCAATATCAGGCAAGTATCCCGGTTTTGGTATCTGACAGTGACTAAACTGCAATCACTGCCTTTATCAGGGAAGTAGGCTTAGGCTACATACAAAGCAAGGTAACAGAAGGATTTGGCTTTCAGAGCCTACTTTTTTGATTCAATGTTAAAATAATTAATAAAAAAAACTACTATAGTGCAGTGTTTCATAAGCATTGCCCATTGCAGTAATAGTGTTGGCCATTTTTGTAAGGGGGAAATTCAAATGTTGGTATTAACTTCTGTCTTCCACTCAGCAGCCAGGATATCAGTCCTTCAAGTGGAACTTCTTGGTCAGGATATTGAGCTTCCCTGTAGGCCTGTCGCAATAAACGATAAATCAATTAGGTGCACGATAATTAAAATGAGGTCAATAATTTTTCTGGCTGCGATAATATTCATTTGCATGCTTGTTTTCTTCGTGTCTCTCTTCCAAATGGGAATATCAGCTCTTTTTAATGAACCAGCTCATTTGGCTCAGCTCACCAAGAAGAGCCGGCTCTTTCGGCTCCTAAACGGCTCTTCGTTTAACCTGATGCTGAATAGCGTGACTTGATTTGAGCTTGTTAAAAATAAGACGCTGTCTCGTGGGCGGGCTTTTTTGGAAGACAACGTGTTCTGGCCACTGTCGTTCTTAATGTTTAGGCAGCTCAAAAATCTGGACAATTCTATAAACATTAATAAAACTGCTTTTGAACAGGAGCTGGCTCACCTCGTTCACTATAAAGAGTCTGCTCAAAGAGCCGTCTAGTTCGCGAACGACACATCACAGATTTCCATCTCCTTGCCATCTTATGGCGCATGCGCAGTAATCACCAGGGCTTCTGATGACGTGAAACATTTGGTCGGACGCCAGCTTTTCGGTACAATACGGACTTTTGCTTACTCCCACACCTGCTTTTATTCATATGTAGGGATGGGCCCCGGGGCTAAATTTTTAATGACCGGAGTATCGATAAGCTTTGATGTTAACGGTATTGCTTTCGGTACTAGAGAAATTAATTGTTTGTATATAAACAATCACTCTGTTTATCTGATCAGCTCCGTTACTGATTAAAACGTTAATCTAGAGCGCTCTCTTGCGTGCGCGATGCACGGAGGAACTCTCATATGCGCACACAGACGCTGGCGTCGCTGCCTGATCTGCGGGCTCCTGCGCAAGGCTCCGTTGTTCTTATGGCTGTGTGGCATCTGCTGGACCCTGCCTGATCGACGAGAGTTAATACATTGTGTACATCTGCTTTTATATTTCACAATCACATGATACTTAATATTTGTTAGTAGACATTGAAATGTATGACAAGAACAGCCTGCCTGCCAGGCAGATAAGCAGCTTTTTATTTTATGTGATATTGTAAAACACTTAAATAAATGCACACGTTGTGGACTGAGAAGTCGTTAGAAAGAAAACTAACAAAAACGATTGTTTACGTTTTTATTTTATTATGATGATTTTAGTAGTATTATAACTCCTCTCGCATGGGAGTTATAATATCTGTCAGCTAACTGTGTCGACGATATTGCATGAAAAGTTTGTTCCTGCGTTCACAAATAGGGCAGAAATCTCAACGCATTGCTATACAGATCTGCGGTACCGTAAAATATGCGCATGCGCACGCAGACCGGGCGGGGACAGCCGAGCCACAACTAGTGATGGTGGCGGAGAGGTAGGAGATTGGGAGTGTGGTAGCGCTTCACTAGAATCAATGTGGACAGCGCGTGTTGCCAAAAGTGCAACAGGTGTTTTGCGTGTAAAGGCATTAAAGGCTTTGCATTAAAATCATTTGTTTTACATTTCCATTATCAGAAATGTTTAAAACATTGCTGTATTTTTTGTGTAATTTTGCATTTCACACTTAATGTAAATTTGTTAAATAATGCAAATTTGTTGAATAATAAGTGATTTGTTAAAAAAATCTATTAATTATATTGTTAATTTGATTTATTCTTCAAAACGTACCGATAACAATACCGTTAAAGTACCGGACCGATAAGCAGCACCGGAAAGAGTAGTAGTAGTACCGTTAAAATCTTAACAATACCCATCTCTATTCATATGGAGTGTTTTGTTAGCACTTTGACTCTTTAACTTTGAACTAGCAGTTTTGCCTGTTTTCCCTGTCTGAGCCTAATGTTTAATATTTTACGGGCTATTTTGTTTATAGAGACTTCATAATCCATTTTATTTGTTTTTGGTTGTTTTGTTTATTTTAGATATTAAAAATGTCTTCCAGTCCCAGTGTTAAATGTTCTTTACAAATTAAAGTTTATTGATGGTTGAAAGGGTGTGCTTGCATTAATATGCCATTATCATTACATAAGTTGAAAATGCTCTCACAACTACAATATTATTGTTTATCGCAATAATTCCTGGGACAATTTATCGTCCAGCAAAATTTATGCCATGACAGGGCTGCAACAACGAATCGATTAAATCGATAAAAATTGATTACTAAAAGAGTTGGCAACGAATTTTATAATCGATTTGTGCTATTAGTGCATAACTCACTATGTCACGGAGAAATTAACTTCACCTGCTGATGGAGCTGAACGGAGCGTAGCCAAAGGCGTGGTGGAGGAAGAACGGAGGCGGTATTTTCCAGATAAACAAATTAAACGTCAGAGGCGGAGAAAACGGTTTGAAGAAAGTCGTCAAAAGTGTAGGAACACTTCACTCATGATGCGTGAGTGTGTATTTTAGTCTTATTTCAGTTTAATGTTTTTATATAGCACTTAGTCAGTAAGCTGTATGTAAATGTGTTGCATGAATAAACTTTACTTTGCACTGCAACTGAGTAGCCCGTCAGCGGCGAGTGCGCATACATATGCTTAAACAGTCACACATACATACGCACCGGCTCACACGATCGCACATACACGCGCACCCGCACACACTATCGGACATGCACGGTCGCACATACATGCTCACACAATCGCCCATACACATGCACACGATCACACATACACGATCACCCACATACGCACGCACGCACCCCGTCTGCCAAAACGAAACCTATTCCCCAATCCATTCTCTGTTTGCCCTGTTCTTATTTCATCGACGAAATGCCATGTTAGGTAGCCAAGGGTGCACACTTGCCTGCTCAGATAGTCCCATCTTTCGCCATGTGAGTTAGGTACGATTAATTGTGTTTAGACAGGGATGAAAGTAACTGCGTCTGAGAGTTGTGATAGTGCCATACAAGATCGTTTTTGTGTATTACTGTGAATATAGAAAACAAGTCTTAATGTTGAAACAAATTTTGTTACCAGGTTTTTTGATTTGCATTTTTATTTGTGCACTTTTTTGTGTTGTCAATTTAGATCATGCTTTATTTCTGAATAAAAGGGTGGAATTTTAAATTGTTTTACCCGATTCATTGATTAATCGAATTAGCAAAATAATCGTTAGTTGCAGCCCTAACGACAGGCCTACTTCCCTCTTTATGTGTAAGGTCAAAAAAGGACAAGCACTTGCCAATGTTAATTCCCATTCAAGATGAGCCAATTGCTGACTGCCTTCTTAGCCAAGCTACAAATTCCTTATTTGCAGCTCCATTCAATTATGGGAAGGGAGTGGGCTTCATAGGCTATAACCAAAACTTGAGATCAAAAATAAAGCTGCACTGTCAATTTTTTAGATGAACTGGACTAGGCTAATAATTAGTTTTAAAAGCTTGTCTGTTGCAATGTGCAGACTGTTCCATACTGAGAAATAAAATATTGTTTGCTGTATTGATCCCTGAAAATATGATTTGTCTTGTATTTTTTGTACATATTTCTTATGAGCCCTTGAGGGGACCTGGGAGGAGATAAATTAATGGGAAAAACTGTACTTTTATGAGATCTTAAAAATGTTTTCCACAGTTTATTGCTTAAAACAATGCATACCATTACATTTTTGAATAATGTAATTTTATACGTTGATTAATAATTACACTGTCCATTCTGAGTTCAAAAGGTAGAATAATATAGTTGATGAAAATAATTCTTGTGGACTGCCCTACCCAGTAGTAGTTCATGTCCTGCTCCCTATAATATGAACATTTAAATTACCAGAAAATATTTTAACATTCGAATGAAGTCTTAAAATGAACACATTCAGATCAAAAGACTCTATATTTAAGTATTGATTCGCAGATCTGTAATCTATATACTACTTAAAGAGCGAATACCAGGGAAGTATTCCAGTTCTGGTATAAAGCTTGACTCCGACACCACAGTAAGGTTAGATTTATATTTGAAAGTCAGTTTGTCGACTAATCTTTCAACAAAAGCAAGCAATACCTCCTGATTTTCCACATTCGTTTATGTGCGATTTTAATTCATATTTGGTTGTTCGTATGTGCACGTCACATTGATTGGCTATCACACTACGACCAACGATCTCATTCCGTTTTTAACTAGTAAATATAAATGAAAAATAGGTATGCCTTGTTTTGTACATCTTGTTTTAAGCATTTTTGAGGCATTTGCAGTTCAGTTGTAAATCACTTTGTTGCGATAGTAGCCCCTCATGCATCCCAAGCTGTAGCAAGTTGTCTGGCCTCAAAAAATACATCTAAAATGGGAAAGGGATGCCATGCGATTGCTGTGCGATTGTACAAATCAATTTAACAAAAAACAGGAGCTATCTTTTTACAGACTGCCGAAAACTAAATAAGTAAGTATTGAACATGGATCAGTCTGATAAGGCTGATAACCCGATCTGTGTAATAAGAATATCGGATCGGTGCACTTCTGATTTATTCTACCTTTTGTACTTTCAGTGGACACGGTGCCGTTATCAATAGTAATGCAAAAGCGAGATCTCACAAAATGACTAGAATTTCCCAGCCCGAATATCATTTTGTTCCAAAACAAAAAGGATTGTTGTTCAGTAACTGGAGTCAGTTGGGCACTGACACACTACAAATGTATTTCAGGGACTTCCTAAAAATCTTTCCAAGAATATTGATTGTACAGGATATTATTATGGACTCTGTGTTATTGACTTGGCTTGAGAGTGAGCCAGCCAGCGTGAGTGGTTTTATTTTGCAGTGATTGCTAAAGGAAATTACCTACCATGCCTCTGACCTAAAGAACACTTCAACAGAAAGAAAAGTCAGATCAAAGCTAGTCATATCTAGTCATGGATAATGCAAGGAAGAATTTAAGTGTGGTTTTGGTCCAGTTTCACTGTTGCTTTATCTAATTCTGTGCCTAGTTTGATGTTGTAGTGGGGATCAAAGCCAGGGGCTGGGATCTCTCTAGTTGACCTCTAAGCTGAGAGTAATGTACTGGCTTTGCACTAGGAAAGCCCTGTGCAGTGCTGATAACACATACTAAACGTCTGCTGCACCTTTTGCCCTCGCACAGAACCTCGCTGGGCCTCCGTGAACCGGGGCGTGCTGATATGTGACCAGTGCTGCAGCGTCCACCGCAGCCTGGGCCGTCACAGCTCGCAGGTTCGCCACCTGACGCACACGCCATGGCCGCCCACCCAGCTGCAGGTGAGCTTCTGACCTGCGCTCCCCCCGTGTCTAACAGATACACAGGCACTGCTTCTACCTCTGGGCGGTCGGTACCTTCACTCAGTCCCTCACAAACCCTCATTACAGTAAAACTTTCTTGGGGATGTCTGTAGTCTGTTATGTGTAGCTTACTCTTGATTGTATATTGAAGACTGAAGCTTTCCGGTGGATGGTTTTCAGAGAGATTGCAGTTTGTGGCACAGTGTAATGGGCTTGTTTATTTAATCTGGAGTTCATAAAGGATAGTGCAGTAATGTGATATTGCTGCAGATGTTCCTGCTGATGGTTTTATAATTGCAAACATTCCTGTCCGCCTGTGAGGTTGGAATGGCCAGTGTACGTCTTCCAGCTCATCTTAAGGAAGATTTTTTCTTTTTCTTTCTTTTCTTCTCCTCCACTCCCAGATGGTTCAGATGTTATACAACAATGGGGCAAATTCGATATGGGAGCACTCTTTGCTGGACCCAGCTTCCATCATGAGCGGGAAGCGGAAGGCCAACCCTCAGGACAAAGTGCAGTACGTCCCCCCCCCCCCCTCCGCTGGGCCTCGCAGTTCGCCCCAATTGGTGTGGCAGAGAAAGGGAAGATGTTAAAAGAGCGGAATCTGTCTTCATAGCGGCCTTGTCACCTTCCTCTTTTCTGTCTGCCCACAGCCCAAACAAGACGGAGTTTATAAAAGCCAAATACCAAATGCTCGCGTTTGTCCATCGCATGCCATGCCGCGATGACGACAGCTTTACGGCCAAGGACCTCAGCAAGGTGGGGGAGGGGGGGCACTGCAGCTTCTTTGAGGTTTCATCTCCTTGACACTCTTCCTTTCCCTGTAACTTGAGTCCTTTTAAGCAAAAAGCCTCAAATTCTTCTGCATATCACATTTTCTCCCAAATATCATTGCTGATCCAGGTTTTTGCCATGACCTGTAGTGTGTCTACTGTCTAAATTTAAGGCTGGATTCATGACCAACTCTTTTTCTACTTGAGAAGCCTGTCAGGTTCCCAAGCCTGGAATTTGAGCTGAAGGTAAAATGCCTGTTTACGATGTCGTCTGCAGCAATTACACTCGAGCGTGCGAACTGGTAATCTGGAGACGTGTCTGAGGTTACTGTCCCTGGGAGCCCAGGCCAATTTCTTCCACCCGGTAAGAGCATTGCAGAAATCACAAGCAGACAAGTGCTGGTCTATCAAAAAAAAAAAAATGCTTAGCATCACAGCTCTGTATCTTCTGGTTATAAGGTGACAAGTGGGTAAAAAACTCAATTATAACAGCCCTGGTGCAAAGCGGCTCCACTAGTGGGCTGGTCAGCTCAAAGGATAACTGGTGCTGACTCAAACCTGTTCCTGAGGAAACGGACAGCTATGTCGATGACCTTTAAGGCAGAATTTCATGTTTCAGCACCGAGACTAAAGAACAGAATAGAATTGAATGACTTTATTGTCATTGTACAGAGCAAGTACAGCAAAATGCAATATCCCTGAGTAATGCTTCCCAAAAAGAGTAGACATAAATCTATAAAATATATAGAATGTGTTTAGTAGCGGTGCTGTATGGTTTCTGGTAATTTAGTCTTCCTTTTCAGTTAAATGCTTTTTCCTGTGCTCTGCATGTTGGCTTGGGTCAATAAATTGTGTTGATGATGCTTACAGTCCTAGCTTGCACTGTCTAGGCCAGGGGTGGGCAATCTTATCCGGCCGGTGTGTGTGCAGGTTTTCGTTGCAACTCCCTAATTTGATCACTAATTAGAAGACTGATTGGCTGAAGAATTATCACACCTGTGTTTGAACAGCTGACCTCAGGGTTATCCTGAAAACCCGCATACACACCGGCCCTTTCCGGATAAGATTGCCCACCCCTGGTCTAGGCTCATTTTTCAGCCTATTGAATTGGTTCTGAATGCTGAAAAACAAGTGGAAATGTCTCAAAAATATTGAATCAAAGCCAGAGTTCAGTTTTTAGTCCATACAATAAACTTAAATGATTATCTTCAAAGAGCAGTCTATTGAAAGTGCTGATGCGATGAAGGACCAAAAGGATGGGGTTTATGAGAAATAGTCAGTTTTGGTTTCAAAACTTCATGTCAGGTAGCCCGCCACGATAGCTGAGGTTACAGCCGAAAAGTTGCACATTCAGGTCCCCTTTAGCAGCTGTGTCTGTGGGCCAAGCTGTAGCTGAATCAGGTGCTACAGATGTGATGCGGAAGCTCATGGCTCCCTGCTCCTCCCCGCCCCCAGGAGAAAGGGAACACTCCACTGCACGTGGCCGCCAAGGCCGGCCAAGTCTCCCAGGTAGAGCTGCTCACAGTCTATGGCGCTGACCCAGGGGCTCCCGACAGCAACGGCAAAACGCCAATCGACTATGCAAGGTATGTGCTGTCTGATCGGGTGGACAGCATGCTGAAATGCTTCCTTTTTATCTGGGATGCTGGTCGTTTGTGAAAGACATAATGTTTCTTAATTGTTTCATTTCAGACAAGCAGGGCACCACGACCTGGCTGACAGGCTGGTGGAGATTCAGTATGAGCTTACAGACAGGTTGGCCTTTTACCTGTGTGGGAGGAAACCAGGTGAGTGAGGAGGCGGTTGCCCGGTGAAACTCTCTGCTCCCGCGTGGGCTGACCTGTGTTTCACCCTCCCCTTCTTTCAGATCACAAAAATGGACAGCACTTCATAATACCCCAGATGGCCGACAGGTAAGACACGGGGCGTAGTGTCACTGGGGGAGTGTGTTCAGGGTGACTGCTCTCTCGCTTGCCACAGGGGTCGAGTCGACAGAGTCAGCCCTGATCACAGGGGGGGTCCTGAACCTTTCTGAAAGGAAATTTTTAGAAGATTACTGCATGTCGAGGGATTTGCTGTTCTGGATGCTAAATAAATTATTGTGTAACCTGTAGCAACAGGTCATGTTTCTTTTGATGTGACTAAGCTTTTAGCACACAGATATTTGAACACTATGGACCTTACATTGTGCCATCTTTGTAAGATGTGTTTCTTTCTGTTGCATTCTTTGGACGGATAAGAAATGTGTAAGTATTCGCTGGGAGTTTCACTGGGTGTTTCTTGCCGTTTCTTGCCATTTTCACTCTCTACCTCTTTCCATCTTTAGCAGTCAGGATTTATCAGAATTGGCAAAAGCTGCAAAAAAAAAGCTCCAGTCTGTAAGTGAATCTTAATTTTCGTGTTTTGATTTCTTTTCTGTGAGATGAACATTGCATTGGGGGAAGGTGGCAGTTTGGAAAGTGTGCAGTCTGTAACCTCTCCGTAACAGCATGGGAAACTGTTAACAGTAGTCTTTTGCTTACAGCAGAGCTATTCAAATCACGGTCCTCAAGGGCCGAGCCCTGCTGATTTTCCAGCTTTCCTTTACCTCTCAGCCAGGTGTGAAGCCTCACACAGAATCAGTCATTATTACAAACTACCTGGAAGAACTAAAACAAGGCCTGGATTTGGAATCGAGGGCCAGATTTGAAGAGCCCTGGCTTACATGATGTTCATCTCATAGACGAAATTGCCACACAATTTAGTTTTATTCTGCAGCAAACCCCTCACCGGCACTCCGTGTTGAACTAATTGCAGCTCAGCAATCACCTGTTTGAAGAGCTGGCGATGGACGTGTACGACGAGGTGGACAGGAGGGAGACAGACGCCGGTGAGTGTGAAGGGGAGGGCCTGAGGTGTGGAGAAGAGTAACTGCACCCTCCTCTTTCAGGGTTGGTGATTAAAAGGACAGCCAGGTCATTAAAGCCCAACGCTGTAATTTACAAGTGCTCCTAGGGTGGGAATGAAGCGTAAAATCAATATATGTGATATTGCCTGTCAGATGGGTGGTGATGTGTACATTTGTTTTTGTTGTATATAGTATGGCTGGCCACTCAGAATCATAGTACCCTGGTGACGGAAACAACAGTGGTACCCTTCCTTCCTGTGAACCCAGAGTACTCGTCAACAAGAAATCAGGCAAGTTCCCCGACACTCCCCCCCCCCCACCCAGATGACGATGTTCTGTGTATGCAGTGCCTTGCCACGAGACTGGATCATTAGTTTGGTCGCCTTGTTTCCCCAGGGACGACAGAAACTCGCCAGGTTCAACGCGCACGAGTTTGCGACGCTTGTCATCGACATCCTGAGCGATGCCAAACGCCGGCAGCAGGGGAGCGCCGTCACCTGTCCCAAAGGTGTGGGGGGGGGAGTGTCACAGGGGGTGTCTCCCTTTCTGCCAGAGCTCTTGGTGATGGTCCTTTGGCCCCTGTAGAGAATGTGGAGCTCATTTTGAAGAACGTGAGCAGCAGGCATGGAAGCGAAGGTCAGGACAACGACCAGCCAGACTATGACAGCGTGGCGTCGGATGAGGACACGGATCCGGACGCTCCTTCCGGGAAAGGCAACCGGACCAAGGTATCCCTCCCCTCGCTGGGGTCGGCATGCAGGCTGTTACATTAGGCATGGGACAGACCTTTCGAGGCTGTCAGAGGAGGCTCACGGCAGGACGACTCGGGCTTCACAGAGCGTGGACTCGGACCTGTCGGACGGACCCATCACGGTGCAGGAGTTCCTGGAGGTGAAGAATGCCCTGTCAGCCTCAGAGGCCAAGATTAAGCAGCTGATGAAGGTGAACACCAACCTGAGCGAGGAGCTGCGACTCATGCAGAAAAAGGTACCGGCAGGGAGGCAGCAGCGGGCCACGCAGACCGACACCGGCAGGGACACATAGCTGCAAAGCACAGGCCACACACCCGGGGGGAGGGCCCTGGGGTTTGGGACGTGGTGTGTGTACTGGGGATAGCTTTAGCCCCATCTTCCCAGTACCTGGGTTTATGCCTGAGATATAGGAGGCATAACTGTTAGGCGAAGGATCCTTTAAAAAGTCTGTCTGTACCTACCAAAAACAAAATGTTTCCAGCTTGGCGAGAGTCCAGCACACGCACAGTGGGGCCCCTCCCCCAGGGCCCCGCATGGCTTGCCAAAAGCTAGTTTGAATACTTTTACTGTGTTCATTCTTCTAATGGGATGTGGCAGTAATCTGTTGACCACTGGCCACCATGTACCCCAGTTTGGCTGAATTGCATAGGTTTCTTACTGTGGTTGTGTATTATTATTATTATTTTTTTTTACTTTTTGTATTCTAGATATTTTTAAATTGTTAAAGGGTATTGCACTAAAATTTCTTGAGTATGTAAGTCCAAGTGTTTTTAGAGCACAGCGTCACATAACTCACTTGATGTCCAAGCACTTCATTTTTTTTTTTTTTTGTTATGTTTGTTTGTGTCATATTTTTTTCTCCTAGGCTGAGGTCTTGACTTAAATATGGGAGGTTGTTAATAACCACCATTTCCTTTTCTCTTGATTTTGGGGTACATTCTGGATATAGACTGGAGAGTGTGCGAGTTTACTGGGCTGCAGAGACACTGCAGGGCTGCCACCATGTTACTGAAATGTTTTGCGTACTTGAATTCCTTTTTCTTTTTTTATGTCGCAAAGATGAGAGAACTGTATTGTTTTCAATGATTATTGTGTAATGGATGGCTTAGGAATTCCCCACGAGCGGCGTTGTTCGTGTTTAGCATCAAAGCAAGAAGAGAGGCCTATATTCATCCCGTGACGGGCATTCGGTGAGGTCAGGCAAACAGTGAAAGCAGGGCACGTACCGGAGCACCATGGGACTGTCCGCAGAGCTGTAATGCATGCGAGACTCGCCTGTTCAAGGAATAGACCAGACCAGACTGGACTGGGATGAGATGGAGGATGCTGTTCCCAGTCAAAAGCAGAGGGGGAACTGAAACTGCTGCCAACAGTAGGCTTTGAAGGAGTTTTTGTAAGATTTATTTTTGTGATGTGTTTTAATCTTGATAATAGATTATCAGTGTTATTTCTTTGCAGAGTTCATGTTGTCTTAATCTTTTTTGCATTAACAAGCATTTATCAGTGAAAAGGGTTTCAAACCACAGACGTAATGTTCATGCTGACTCTGTGAGAAGGGTGGCAGGAAGGAGGCGGTCTGTGGCACCGAGTCATCACACCCAGAGCCCCGGGCTCCTCTTGGGGGGATAACATACTGGCCCAGATGGTTGTCACCCCATCCCAGCTCACCTCTCCAAAGACGTCCCATGAGCTGTACCGGGCCTTGCCCTGGCTGGCTATGCCTCTCTGAAATGGGGCCCCCCCAGCGCGGGCTCCTGGGGGCTTGCCCACACTGCTCCCTGGGGCCCCCTGCCGCAGTGTCCCCCTCTCGTGCCCGCCGGCTGCTGCTCCTGGAGCCCCCCAGGCTCGCTTGCTGCTCTCTGCTTGCTTTGGTCGACTGCGTTCGGTTTTCGTTTTCATGCTCCGCACAATCAGAACTGGGGGGTCAGTGCGGTACATCCAACTCTAGCTTTCTGCGTGGGGGCTGTATGCCACTCCATATAGTTGAATGTTGTGGGGGTGGGGGGTACACAGTTGTATTCTTGAAATAGTTTATCAGCCACAATTTTTCTTCTTATCATCTGCTTCTAAGAGCTGGGGGGGGGGGGGGGCCCCCTCCGCCCGCGCCCCTTAGCCACGCCGGGCGAGACGGCCCTCCCACCTTCGGCCCCCCCAAAGCGGGAAGCCGTCCCTACGCCGGCGGCCCCCGGCCGAGGCCTGCCCTGCGGCCTGGCGGCCCGCTCGCGTCGCCGCATCCCCGCGGCGCCGTGCCCTCGTACCCGACGGCGGCGCTGAACCGCTGGCAGAGGTACCGCGTGTAAGGGGGCGTCTGCAGCGCCAGCGAGCACAGGGAGAGGGGGAGCACCGGCTCGCCGGTGCTGCCGAGCCGGCGGGGCGAGCGGCGCGGCCGCG
>JAODKM010000039.1:30840009-30856547 GCA_026780845.1 Petrocephalus sullivani
CGCACCTCCCCGGTGACGGTGTGGTTATGTCCTGTGCAGAGGCCGCGCTCGGACGCGGTGCGCACCTCCCCGGTGACAGTGTGGTTATGTCCTGTGCAGAGGGCGCGCTCGGACACGGTGCGCACCTCCCCGGTGACAGTGTGGTTATGTCCTGTGCAGAGGGCGGTGCGCACCTCCCCGGTGACTGTGTGGTTATGTCCTGTGCAGAGGGCGGTGCGCACCTCCCCGGTGACGGTGTGGTTATGTCCTGTGCAGAGGCCGCGCTCGGACACGGTGCGCACCTCCCTGCGCCTGCTCACCTCCAGCGCCTTCCGACTGCAGTGTGAGTGCAAAGCGGCAGCCGTGCCAGAGGGGGGGACACTGCCTGACACACAGCTGGTCACCCAGCAGGTCATCCAGTGCGCCTACGACATCGCCAAGGCCGCCAAGCAGCTGGTCACCATCACCACCAAAGAGAACAGCATCTGAGCACTGCCTGTCGGCCTTCCCTTTAGTATTTAACAAATGGAGCCATTAACTTTTTTGTGCTTTGTTTTCTATCAGTATTATTAATATTTGCATGTTATTTTTTTATTTAAAAAACCATTTTAAACAAAGATCAAGGTTCCCAGCTAGTATAAACAAACGCCAGATCCTGTTGTACGCTGGTTTGAAGTGGTAGGTGGAGTTCAGTGTTGTCAGGAATTGTAGAGATGCAGTGTTAACTTTGTTTTAATACATTACAGGCTACAACTGCAAACCACCACTGTGGATTAAATATTCAGTAGCATTTCTATACAAAGACGGGAAATGCAGCTGCCTTTCTTTAGTCCCGCTCTGCTTTGTCTGGTTGTCCACTGCTAGTTGTGGCTTTAATGTGGTTTCCTTCAGTTTACCAAGAGTCACGCTCATTTTAACGGCTCAAGCAGCACAAGGTGCCACTGGAGAGAACCATCAGAATGTTAGTGCTCCAAGTCACAGGGGGTCAAGCCCTACATGACAGCGGGGGCTGCAGTCACGCCAGCGTGTTATTGTCACTTTCTTTTGGTTCGGTTGGATGAACTTTTAAGGAGACCTATAGCCCAGTGATGACATGCATTAGCTGGAATACCTCATCTGTACAGTCTAATCAGCCCCTGCTTATATAAAAACATGAACAAGGAGACCTTGTTCTGTCCATTTGTCCAAATCGGACCAACTGACAGATGAGGTGCTCAGTAAAACTGGGAGATTTTAACTTAATTTTAACATTGTGAACCTCTGATTTTCTGCTTTTTCAGTGTCAGCACTCACTCTCATTCCAAAAGACTTTGCTTGTGCAGCAGGATGTTATTCTGACAGAATATCCACCAGCAGTCGGATGCACACAGGTCAGCCGTGGTGGTGCCTTTACAGAGAGGAGCACTCGATGGGGCGTTCATTTGTACATTAATCTTCCGTGCCGTATGTTGTGCGTTTTGTTCGAGCTGCTGGGTTTAACTTATGTGCATCTAAGGCCGTGCGATTGTAGCGTTTTCCTCGACCAGAGAATCCATCTTTCTGTGTTTCACACCTTGGTGTTATACTTGAAACCCGAGATCCAGGAAGTGTTCACCTGCCCCCCCCCCGTCCTATGTTGGGAGTGGCGGGTCCTGCCCACAGGTGTGTCAGTCGTGCAGTGCTCACGGCTGTAGTGGGGAAACTTGCCTTTTATTTTTTAATAAAACTATTTATAACCTTAACCTCAAACATTTGTTTTTGACCTTTTACTGTACAAATGTGTTGTAAAATTTAGCCTTCCTGTACTATATTTGTCTGAAGTATACTGTAAACCAGGCTTCAAATTAAACATCTATGACAATTTGTTGTTTTTGTGGAGTCACTTGTATATGAAAGTAGCCACGTATCAAAAATTTAATTTACTAAAATGTTTTGCAGGTTTTAAAAAAAAAGTCAGATACAGAATAATTCAGGGTTCACTGATTACAACATTTAGGACGCAATCCATTTCTGAACCAAAATAAATCTACAGCCCATATCATCCCTTTGCTCCATGGCTTTCTTCAGGTCCAAGCTGATCTGGGCCGGCTGTGAATCTGAAGGAAGGAGAGATTCAGAGTGACTCTTTACTTGTTTCTGGGTAAAGAATAGTAAAGTATGCCAAGAGGACACCAAGCACAAGTTCTGCTGCATGACTTCTCCAAGTTGCTAGTTAACATTATATACACAACGGCAGACCGATCTATGGAAACCGCCTCGCGGGGGGGGCACGCATACCTTCTCCTGAAAGCCTCGCTGGGACATCCTGTCCAGCTCCAGGCGAAGCTCCTGGTCGCACCCCCTCTGTGCCTCCTCCCCCTGCTCTTCTTCCCGCCCTTTCCTTTGCTGAGCTTCCCATAGCTCCTTATGCCGCTGCTCCACCTACAGGACAGAGTGCAGCCTGTCCTCGCAAAATTCTTTGCATCTTTTTCCACACCGAGCAAAAGTAGCTAAACTGAACCCGACAACCTTCAGAACTGTCTGAAGCCAAGAGGTCAATTACAGTGCAATAAGACTTTCTGTAATGTTCGCATGCCCAGTGGGGGGGCAGCCAGGTGACCTTGGCTGCCCCCCAGAGGTTTTTTTTCTCTCCCTACTTGGGAGTTCTTGGTTCCTCTCCTCTGTTGTCAATTGGCTCTCTTTCATTTCTTTGTCTTTTTCCTTTTTTGCATCATTCTTTCTTAAAGATATTGTATCACAACACCTATGTAAAGTGCCTTGGGACGACTTGTGGAAGGCGCTATATAAAACCAAACTGAATTGATAGGAACCGATACTTTACCAGACATGTACCAAATTTTACATTAAAACAAAATGGATTCAAAGAAGTGATCAACAGCTTGGGGAGGATTTCCCATTGACTAAATACTTGGATATGTTATAGAACTATACATTTTTTCTGTAAAGACACTACCATTGATACAGTGGGTCATTCATTTACACTGAGGTGAATTGGTTAAAATTGTCACATCACCAATGAATCTCACTAAACCAGATAGGTATATAGGATCCACGAATTAAAAGTATATCAAAGGTTTTGACAATGAAACCCAAAAAAATTTAAAAGGCCTCCATTTCAGTTTGAGTTCCTTCCAAGCTCTGCATACTCAACAGCTTGACTTTTTCTGGACAATTGTGTGAAGGAACAGCACCCCCGAGTGGTGCTGGACGGTACCTGAGCATCAATGTCCCTCATGTGCGCTGTCCTCTGCTCCTCCTCCTGCTCCCGTTCCTGGCGTCTCGCCTCCTTCTCCTTCTCCAGCTGCTCGATCAGCTCCACGCGCCTCCGCAGGGACTCCTCCTGGGCCCACCGGTTCTCCAGCATCTTCTGGTCCAGCTGCTGACGCCGGCCAGTCAGCACCTGCCGTGTGTGGAAAGCCCCCCATCCCCAGTGAGCAGCAGGTCATCGATCCGCCTTGACCTGGCACCGGCGACCATTATCTGGGGCGATGTCTGTGCATGCAGCTTTTGCCAGTTTTAGTGCCTTTCAGAAACGGTGCCCCTGAGAAGCAGATGCTCACCTCCTCCATAAGCCGCTCCCTGGCCCTCCTCTCCTTCTCCCACTCTGCCTCGCGCATTTCCCACACTCTCTGGGCCTCCTCTCTATAAAGGACATCATCATGACGGTAGGTGCAGTGGTCTAGGTGACCCCCGCCATCACTGAACTCCACGCTCTCCGACAGACCTGTAGAGGACGTCAAACTCCGCCTCCCTCTCCCGCTCCAGCTGGAGCTGCTCCTCCAGAACCTCCTTCATCCAGGCAGCGTCAGCCGAGGCCCGCTCCCGACGTGCACTGGCCAGCCTCCTGTCCTCCTCCTCCCCTTCCAGCAGAGCCGCCAGGATGCGCCGGTCAGCCTCCTGCCACAGAAATCGCGGTGGTCATGGCAGCGGCAGCACTGGTGTGTCACATGATTGGTCACATGACAGCATGGACTCACCAACTCTTCCTGCACCTGCTGGGCTCGTCTCTTCAGCTGAGCCCGGTACTGTCTGCTCAGGAAACACCTGGCAGGATCACGATTGCTAAATAAATGCCCATTCTGACTGATCCCACAACATAACCGCTCACTTCCCACACAGCTCATGAACATAGCACTGAAGCCCTCTGTACCTCAGCTCATATTTCTTTCCGCTCTCCTCCTGTTTCTTTCGCTCCTCCTCTAGCCTCTCCACCTCCCAGCGCTGAGAGAGCAAAGCCTCCTGCTCCTTCTTCAGCTGGCTGGCCTGCGGGATGCAGTGTCATTAGTCCCCTGACTTGTAAACAACAGCAGCAATGGGAGGGATGACGCTTTCCAGCTGACAGTGGGAGGGGCTTCTGCACACTGCCAATCACTGACTGAGCAAAGCCATTTCTCATTCGTTACTTGTAACGTTATAGCGTCCCGCCCTCTGTGGGTTTCAAGCCCAAACAAATGGCTCACTTCTTCCTCTCGCAATCTGAGCTCCTCCATTTGCCGCCGGAGGTCCTCAGCTCGCTCTCTGGCCTGCACCTTCCTCCTCTCTTCCTCCTGCTGCATCCTCTCCACCGCCTCCCGCCGACTCCGCTCACGCTCGTCCTCAGAGCGCCGCTCCTCTTCCCGTGATGCCTCCTCCCGCTGCGGGTTTTTGAGAAGGGGGTCAGAAAGGACTGTCACAAAGCCCAGCGCCATCCCCGGATCTTTCTGGAAAACAGCCTCACTGGTCTCCCATCTGTCCAACATGTATATGGACCTACGTCGTCACAAACTATTTGTTTAAACACATTTGTTGCGGGAACACAATCATTAAAGACATTTATTTAATAAACATGTTTGTCCAAAGCAGCATTCAATTGAGAGAGCAGTATCAGCCAGTCGCTGGAGCAATTGAGGTGAAGGGCCTTATTCAAGGGCCCGACAGTGACATCATGCTGTGGCGATGGGATCTGAAGCAGGGACCTTCCAGTTGCAGCCATTGAGTTTTGACTCACAGAGCCACAATGGCGCCACATCAGCTCAAGACATGAAGACATGGTTCATGATACCTCCTTTTTCTCAGACTGCTGTACTTTCCATTGGCCCACCACGTGGTCTTGGTGCAACTCCGACTCCATCTGCAGACGGGGGTGGAGGGAACAGAAATGCTTTTTAACCCCCATCCAGAAGCACTTATAAAACAGCATCAAGTTGACTGGCTATCATGGGACACCCATGTCTCAAACCTACTGGCTATCGGCTCGGATCCCTTTCACAAGCGGCATTTCTCAATGAGAACTCGACCATACTCGCGTACCCGTGTCGCGCCATCTTCCATTGCCAAAAACCAGTTCCAATACTCAATCATAGAAGTACAGAGGATGATAAAAATGTCCGGATGTCGTTCTCACCATGCTCCAAATAAAGATACATTGGTTGCATACACAAGATGAATCCTACAATTCATTGCGCCCCAAGTTCATTGTTGGGAGGCAAGTAAGACCGGTCTTGTCAAGACCACAAGTACGATCTTTGCGTGCATGGTACTGAAAAACATACTCTAGACCACAGGTGTCAAATTCCAGCCCTGGAGGGCCGGTGCCCTGTGTAGTTTAGTTCTTTCCCTGTTCCACCACAAATGATTGAGCTGAAGAGCTGTGTGGTAATTAGCACAATGAGCTGTGAGTTGAATCAGGTGTGTTAAATGAGAATAATCCCAAAAATGTGCAGGGCTCCAGCCCTCCAGGACTGGAGTTTGACACCCCTGCTCTAGACTCAATTTCCCCCAGAATGAATGACTTGTTGACTTCTACAATTTCTTGATTTCATCCCAAACATCCTGTAGCAAGTCTACAGCACTTAGCCATTGGACATTGGCCACTGCCTACCCCTGGCTGCCAGAAGGTGCACTTTCACAGACCTTTCGCAGCTCTGGGGTGTTCCGTTTCCAGTGCTCCTGCAGTAGCTTCTGCGCCAGCTGCATCAGGGACACAAGCGGTCACATGTGGTCACCCTCACCCCAAGACTCCAGCTGCCTCGTTTTAAAATGTTTTTGGGGACCCACCATCCTCTGCCGCTCCTCCCTGGCCGAGCGGAGCTCCTGCGTCTTGCGCAGCAGCTGCCTGGCCTGCGCAGTACGGTCGGGAAGCAGCTCGCGCAGCTCTGCCTCCAGCCGGTCCCGCTCCTCCTGCAGCAGTCTGCGCAGCTGCTCCCGCCGCTGCTCCAGGCTGCGTCGCTTTTCCTCTTTCAGGCCGTCCTGCTGGTACGCCGCCATGCTGATAGGCGGCAGGTACAGACAGGGTTAATGACCACATTCTCGGGAACTACCTCTCGACAAGAAATTATGTCTTTTGTGTAATTTGTGTGCTTACAAATGTCATTACCATTATTACCATTATAAAGATATTATACCGCTTATCTCGAATTAAAATGCTGCTCGTCTCGAATTAAACTCTCACGCAAGTCAAAGTTTGCAACCCTGCAATTGGAAAATCACGATGTCCACCCGTGACTTCTTAATCAGGTAAATTACCTCTGCTGGAAAGACTGACGGGAACTTCACTGTGCCTGCTTGCTGCTCCGGACTTCCTGCTGTCTGAAGTACTGCGAATGGGTCTCCCACTGGCGCCGCCATCGCTCCTCCCGGTCCCGCTGCCGAAGCATCTGCTGCTCCAGTCTCCGGCTCGGCCAGCGTGTGGAGAGCGTCGGCAGAGCCATCTGGTCGCAGCTTAAAAGACACACCACGTCGCGGGGAAGATTAAAACGGGGAGCATCTTTCGCGACTTGCCGTTTTCTGTGTTGCGGCAAAGGACATTGTTTGCGCTAAAACCTGCAACAAATTGCAGTGAAGTGAATGAACGCGCCTGTCGTCTGACGCGATTGCGTGATATCGGTACGTTGGGGTATCTGGGTAACAACAATGATCACAATTAAGCAGTTAATTAGTTCTGGTTGTATCTGTATATTTATTAACAGGCATTATAATGTCTTACGAATTAGGTTACTCTTCAGTAAAACTGAGGCGAGTTTTGCGTTCCTTGCTGCAGAGCTTGGTTTGTCTTGTGGTCTGTTTTCAAATTTCCGTTGATATCCAGGGGAGTTTCTGCAGAAGCCACTTCCTGTTTCTCTTGGTAACGCCTTTATTTCCTGGTAACCCTAAGGCACGCCGCGAGGGTCACAAAGCCCGGAAGTAAAATTAGAGCCGCAGCTTAATGATTCTTAACAGTATGTTGCTATAAAGTAGATACGCGCAAAAAAGCGGATGGATCGATGTTAATTTTAAATGGTCTAATTCCTTTGACACATGTATGCATACACGTAGTTAATCAGGACTACTCTATTTTAAGGTAGTTTGAACTTTTTGATACTTCTCTCAGGCTTTTCTTTGAGTCAGATGAAAAATATGTTCTAGTTTATCTCATTACTGTTTTACGAAGAAAAAAATATTCAAATTCCTTGGTGTAGGTGGAGAAAAGTAAGATAAAAATATTATTTTCCTTATATTTTGTAAATTTAAAGACTTTAAATTCCCATGAAATGATACTAACACCAATGTCTCGCGTGCAGAACAGGCGTTAAGGTGTATTCAATTGTCAACAGTGTGAATTATGCATCGCCACAATATTAATAATAAATGACGGCTAGACAAACGTTCACATTTTGACTCAAAATGAAATTGCATTGTGTTATGACTGTAAGAGACAAGTTTCAGGGGGTGGGTGCTTCAGGAAATCTAATATGTGTCATGAACCAAAAACGAAGAGTAACTCCTCGGGGTTCCGTTATCAATACCGTCTACTGAAACGCGGGCGAGAGCATTTGCCTATTTTGCGGAATACAATTTCTCATTTTGTTAGAATTTGATACGATGCTACTCAGTATATTAATTGTAATCGACGGAAATATGTAAAAAATAAATGCACTGAAGACACGTGAATTTAATAAAATTGCATATTCTGCCAGTTAAACTGCAGAATACATTATGTTCCTGTGTAATTAGCCTGTTAAGAAAGTAGGCCTAATCTATGCAAACTGATTCGTTTTGCACAGAAAGTACTCTAATTTTTATATACGATGGGCATCGTCCCTCCTTCTTCTGCTCGATTGGCTCTCTGTTACCCACCAGCTGAACCCAAGTGTCCGTGCGCTTCACATGTCCACACATTTGCATTGCGGAGGAGGCAGGTCTTGGGTCTAGTTCAGTTCTTGCACTTTTCGCCCATCGGCGGGACAGATTACCATAAGCAATGGCTCTCCTAATGGATCACCAATTTAGACAGCTGCCGTCCGATAAGCAAGTGGAGACCAGACCATTTCTGGACGCGGTCTCTTACCTCCCGCCGTTCTTCGGTAAGTCTCTCTATACTGTACTGTCACTATACTGGACTTCGGACACACAAGTTGCGTGACTTCCTTAGAATGTAATAAGTTGTACATAAACGGTATTTATCCGGAAACTGGTTCATACATTTTGACACTGCGGTTACAAACTTTGTGGGTTAAACTGATTTAAGCTGATCGAAACAGAAAACTTTTGTGCATAGCCAATTTAAATTGCTTTAAGGTTTTTAAAGTAACAATGAGATTTTCTAATAGTAAAATTGTATTTTTCCCGTCCACAACAGAATGGACTACTGACACTACTGGCCATGGCAGCGAAGTGTAATATGGAGAAAATGCAAGTGATAATATGAAAGTTAATTTTAATGGTCTTCATATCAGCTCCCTACACATGCGCCGTAAATCAGTATCATCTGTGTACCGTTACTCGTGCTTAGAAACATTATTACTATGTGGCGCCTAGAATTATTAAGTTGTGATTCATCAGTAAAATTGATTTGCAGATTACATTTACATTCATCGTCCACAATTGAAGAATTAGTCACTCTTAAATCTAGCCTACTACACGAAATATAATAAATAAATGATGATATAAAGATTGAACGTCTGCAAATACTACTGGCTCAGGTATGAACAGCTCATTTTACCTAACATGTTGGTAGTCAGCATACCCCTTGTATTCTTGATTATTTTGTATCTACTTGCTGCTAATTTCACACAAAAAAGAGGTGTAAGGAAAGGTAGCAAAGTTATGTGTTTTTATGGTGTAGGCATTATATAATATATTAGATATTCATGTTTAAATATACAAGAATTGGGAAAGTTTGGTATGAAAGTTTTGATTTGAAGTAACAAGGAATCAGTCCTCATTGGTTGTCTATGAACTACAGACCTATTTAAAGCTCACAGGGAAATAGCCACCAGGCAGTTTTTCCAAATACACTAATTGTTACTTGTGCCATTCTGTAGACAATGTGAAATTGCCTTTGAAATAGTGAGCAAGTAGTGATGTCACCTCCTGTTTAATGTGAGATTTTGACGGAACCACGCAGAATTTCTTGCTTGAGTGGCGATCCAGAGACACTTGTAATTATTGCATTTCAGACCATTCAAACGGACCAGTCTTGGGTACCTGACAACCTTTACTGACTTGACACTGTGAAAGCCTGTCCTTGTTTACAGCAGACCATAGCCAGAGATCAATTTTGATTGATGTCCAGAAACCAGGGTGTGGAGGGTGGGGCCGGCGTTAAGCCAAACATTTTACTCCCTGCTTTGCTCCGGGTTTCAGACATAAATAGATGATTAAGTATAATATATAATGGTCAAGTGTCATATGTATACATGCATAGCAAAGACTATAAAACACTGTCATCCTCATAACTTTCCCAAAGTGCCAGCATGTGACGCTCACATCAGAATGAGGGTTCATCAAATGCAAATCCCCAATCTGATTTCACCAAGATTTCTGCTCCACATCAGCGCTGTAAAATACTAGAAGTAATATGCGTCCAGGTAAAACACTTCTGTCAAGATCAAGCAATTATGTCCCATTATCTTTTTTGGGGGGCGGTATCCGATTTCTTTGCCAACAAAGGAGCAAACCTTAATGCATGCATAATTTACTCATGGGTACCCCGATTTCAGTTGAGAAAATTGATGAGTGCGGTGTTGAGTTGCTGTGCCCATTTGTGGTCTTCCAGGGCCGTCCTCCAGTGGCTCATTCTGTATTAATATATTACAGCCTTTCTATCTGCCTTGCCGTCCGGAACACTCAGAGCCCCTGGTTTCCCTTGTTGAAATTAGTCGGCCTTTCTTTCCACTTCATTGTATTGTGCTGACTGTCCTGAGGTCCTGATAACCAAGCCACATCTCTTTAAATTTGCAACAATAGCAGAAATTTGATAGCAAACACCTTTCTATACAAAATATAGACCTAATAGTTTTCTTCAAATGAATCAAAGGAGATTTATTTGAGCAACCCTTTATGAACGCATTTACTTCCGTTTTTGCTGGTTTATAGGAAAACAACCATTATGTGCGTTTACGAGATACAAACTCTGCCATGTTAATATTGAACCAGCACAAGTGAACATGACGGTACAAAGCACACACAGGCTGGGTAACAAATAAAACTTGTTTGACATTTTCTGCACTATGCATGCAGTCCTGAATTGGTACAATGCAGAATTGATGGCAGTTTTGAATACTGTTCCTACTAGGCCTACACGGCCCGGGGACTCCAAAGCATAATTAAAAGGCTAATTTCCGTGTAAAGCGGAGCATCGCATCATGGGGGCTGGAAACAGGGGCAGTATTGTGTACGGGGGCGACGGGCAAGAAGATGGGCCGAGATAATCGGCGCATTCAGCAAGGAGGTGGAGGTCGAACGAGTGGGGGTGGAATTTTTCGGAAACCAGAGATGCCCCGTCCACGAAACACAAAGCATGCTGACCTGCGACAATACGGATCGCTGTGATGGTCCCACACTGATGGCTGTCAGTGAGACCTCTCCGCTGCGGATCTGAGAATGCCAGGGGAGACCCAGTTACACATTTTATTTCTTTCGTTTATACCTATTGGACACTTATGCAAGTCAGTCTGATTATTAGTTTGTATCTATTTTTTTTTTATGGATGCAAAATTTGGACCCACGATTAACCCAGTCCCCACACGAGTGGGGACTGATGTCGCTTAACTGCAGAATAAAAGCTACAAGCTGGGCGTCCAAGTTTATCCAGTTTACAGCTGCACGGTACATAGCGGTGTTGGGAGCGTGGGCGCGATGCCCGATCTGTGTTTAACGGGGCTTGCTCAAGCTGAACGACGCGCTAAGGTGCACCGCTGAAAAATGGATGAGGAAAAGAGGTCCTTTCAAAAATCTGTTTAGTTCTCTTGGCGGCATGAATAATTGATGGGGAGACTTAATGAGATTTCTTAATGGCATGCCTTAACAACAAATTAGGGGTCTGATGTGTATTCTCCCGTAGGTTGATACTATTGAAATATTTCTTTCTGCGTATTATAAGCCATGTCCTATTGCAGATAATGGAAACGCGGTCAGTTTTCTTGGTAGGATCAGGATCACTAAAGCTGCCTTTCTTTCTCTAGATTGCCTTGGATCCACGGTTTTCGCTCCGATTAAAGCCGACATCACTGGAAATATTACAGTAAGTGCAGTGGCTGCCCCACTGTAAAAATGCCACGCAGTAAAGCTAGGAAGATCTTTCTCTCATTCTCTTTCCATACAGAAAATCAAGGCAGTTTATGACAGCAATCCAAGCCGTTACAGAACCCTCCAGAATATCCTGGAGGCTGAGAAGGAGATGTATGGGTCCCAGTGGCCCAAGGCAGGAGCAACCCTGGCCCTCATGTGGCTGAAGAGGTAACGCTTTCCTCCGCCAGGGCAAACAGCATGTCCATCATGGCATTTCTCAGACTGTTTGCTGATGACTCCTCCTTCCAATTGTCACCAGGGGGCTCCGCTTCATCCAAGTCCTGCTGCAGAGCATCGCAGACGGGGAACAGGATGAAAACAACCCCAACCTGATCCGTTTTAATGCCATTAAGGCCTACGAATTTGCCCTCAAAAAGTACCATGGGTGGCTGGTCCAAAATCTCTTCAAGGTAAGCGTAACTGTAGGATGATGTCAGGTCCGTTTGGAGATGTGGAGGTGTCTTCAAGCAAACTCTGAGGCTGATCTCCATGGAACTCTTATAACCTATGGAGCTGATCAACTGGATGTTTCCACTGAGGCAAACCACATATGTCCAGTTCCACAGTTAAACAGCAGGGCTCCTCCTGAACTGAGACCGCCAATCAGTGAGTTAGAATTGCTTTCCAGTACAGAGAAGGGCAGGTGCAGCATGCAGTGAGAATCACATACACACATTTGACCCAATAACATGGTGATAATCACATGCACATGCACTAAAGCCAGCCTGCATCTGTTGGATCCTGACTTTCCTTGTGACCAAAAGCTGCTGCTGTCCTTCCACGCAGATGGCTATGCTTGCAGCCCCCTATAAGTCAGACTTCCTGAAGGCCCTGTCTAAAGGGCGGGAGGTCAAGGAGGAGGACTGCCTGGAGAAGATCCGCCAGTTCCTTGTCAACTTCACAGCCACCATAGATGCCATCTACGAGATGTACACGAAAATGAACGCCGAGTTGGACTACACAGTGTGACCGCTGGACCCTCCCCCACCGGACGGTCCTCTCCAGTGACACATCTGCCTCTAGTCCCGCCCCATCTGTCGGTTTTAAGCCCTTCGCTTCCCAAAAGTTTGAGTGTCGCCCCATTTGTTGGGGGTTGTCTGTGATTTCGACCTGTCACCTGGATTGTAGGCCTTTGCCTTTATAGGCCTTTCCTCTGAGTGCTCTGACCTGCATCTCTGCACTGGAGTGTGTCCTTAATGCACGCAAGCAGTCAGTGGTCCTGGCATCATGCAGCGTGGTGGAATACGGCTGCCGAAGAACACTGAAAAACATCACTGTGTGATGCTGGCCATTTAAAGTCACATTAAAATATGTTTCTTCTCAATTACATAATTCATAACTGGTTCATAGGGCTTCTTTCGTATTAGCAATGCAACACAATATATAATAAATTATTTAAATGTGTTGGATTGAATAGAACATTTTCTGATGTAGCTTGGAAGGTTAGATGAAATTGCCTCATAGGAATTTTTTTTTAACTGAACTGTTAAAATGATGAATATTTAATAAACACGAATCCAAGAACAGCACGAATCTTAAAATGTGTGCTTTAAACGAATAACTGAACTCGGAGACACTTGACGCTTTGTGTTTTGCTTTTAAATATATATTGGTATTTTAATGTTCAACACTGTACAAGTACAGCATAGCATCTCTCAAAATATGCAGTCCAGTTTACATATTTTTTGGCAACAGCATTTACCTTCGTTTTTGGCATTTTCTTTTATATAGTTATTGCTGCGAAACGTAAAGGAACATAACATTTTCAATTTACAATATATTTCAGTATCGAGGATAAGTTGTCTTGTGAGTAATGCTTAAAATAATTTGTTGTAATCTATTTCCTATAAATTAGTTTGTTCAAATTTCTGTGATTTGCAAATGTTTTCTGTTAAATCAAATATAGCCAACTTGAGTTAGTGTTAGAAGTCTAATATTCGATGCCATGCGTAAATTAATCTGAAAATATTTCAATGGGTTAAAGCAGAATAAAAGTATCCCCAAAAATTTTCCAAATTCAGGTCTTCTTTAACCTTTGTTATATGTTCCCACCAAAGGGACCAAATGTTTATATATACACACACACTTGCCTAATACCTAAGAGGGTAGCTTATGCGTGTGAACACTAAACTGTAAGTCTTTGTATAAGACTATATATACACCACAATGAAATGTGTCCTCTGCATTTCACCAATGCGACATCGCGGCACAGCAATGTGAGCAGTGCTTGGGGACGGTACCTTGCTTAGGGTACCTCAGTGGCACTTGCGGGTCGGGGCTTGAACCGGCAACCTTTCGATTACACAGCAGTGTCCCTAACCAATACGGCACCACTGCCTCACTCCAAAAGGCGCTGGCCAGTGCGCCATCTGGTGTCCATTCGTGTTTAACATCGTGACAAAGGAAGCAGTTTGATAAGTCCGCACTATGGTTCTGCGTATGTATATTGCATATTATTTAGGTGCCTCCCAACATTTTATTTTACATGCACTTTGCCCAATGGGCAACATCTGCAAATATTAAGTTGCTCTTACCTCGTGAACTTCACTGCTCTAACTCTAAATAAAGTGTTTTAATGTATACTTTTATTTATGTATGCGTGACAACCCTCTTTCAGATTCCTGTATTTAACTAAAGTGACTGAATGTGCATTACATTGTTTCAACCTGCTAATATTTTGTCAATAAAACAAAAAAGGTAAACGAGTCGTGTGTTGAGTTTTTGTGCCGATCAGCTGTATGTTATAGGTGGTAGATACTGTTAAATCAATGTACGTCCTTTGTATTTATTTTATAATTTAGCAATTATAACACCTATTATCGCATTCAAACGGAAGTCAAATTGTCAGTGTCAATGTATCAGCGGTGAAATTTGATCTCCTGTGATTTTCCCCCGGCATCCTGCAACTGTGGTATATGACGGGGCCACATGAGGGCGCCTGGAAATAAGAATTGGAGGCAACTCCAACGATCAAGCCAGCTTGATTAATGTAACGTTATCATAAATTGAATTTATTGTTGAATAAACTGAAGGAAAACAGTTTTGTCACTTGTCGTCTGTGAATAGACTGTCTTTTACAGAAAGCCTCGATTTCGCTTTTATAACATACAGGCTAGCCTCATGCAGAAGAGCGATCGAGACACTTTGCCACTTGTTGAAAATGATGCATCACATTCACAACTAGGGCCAAAGTTTCAGATTTCATCATTGAATGTTCTGCGATGGTGACTGCCAGGAAAGTTGCCCTGAATTCGACCATTCAAAGTTTAACTTTAAAAAAAAAAAAAAAAAAAAAAAAAGCCCTACGGCTGAGTGGGCGGTGTATGGAAAGCGGAGGTTTGGGAAGGGGGGGAACAGGCGCCCGCTGTCCGTGCGCCCAGACGGCGGACTCTCCTGGGAGCCGAAAGCCCATTAAAGGCAGCCCTCTCTGCGCCATAACCTTAGAGAGAATAGAGGAGCTATCCGGATCGCGGCGCTGATGCGGAGACGGGGGAACGTACATCACTGCTGACTGCGGCGTAAATGACACGACACCGCCTTTATTTCTGATTAGAAGTGACGACCGAGCCGGGATTGTATAAAGGTAAGGCTGCCTGTACGGGCGCCTTGCAGTCACAGCCGAAATGCATGAGCGGAATCCCGGGCCGAGGTTGCGACTTTCCCCCGGGATATGATATTAAATAACGGCTCTTATTCTAGCTTAAATATTGATAAGGGGAAGGAGTCGCGAACCGACATCGGCTCTTATTTTCACTTTAAAATAGGAACTGCCTCCTTGCCGTAGGCTGTACGTGTGTGGTTGGGGGGGGTTACCAAACTTGGTGTAAGTAGCATTTCTCTGTGCTGGTTTTCATTGTCATCCATATGAGTTTTGTTGCTTTTACGTGCTTGTTTTCCGAAAAACTAACCGGAACGTCCCATTTGGGTAAAGCAGGCTATCATATGTATTCATCACGCCCAGCCACGTAATCCCCGCGGGAAGAGCGCGTACGGAGGTGCTGCTGATTGCCCCCCCGAGTAGGGTGGAGCGGCTTCCGTAAACGGAGCCGGGATGTGAGCGGCGCAACGAAACCGGCTTTTCCTGCGCCGATGAACTACTTTCTCCACTCCGATTGAAATGATCTAATATGTGTGCGGCCAACAACTGCAATCTCGTATAACACTGAAGGGAAGGCGATCAATCGTCATTGTTGATGCACCACAGCACGCAACAACGAAATGTGTCCTCTGCTTTGAACCCATGCGACATTGTGTGTGCCATCAGACGCCGCCGTTGTTAGTTTAAGGAAATGCGAACAACATTTCGGAAACGTCAAAATAATACCTGTGCCGTTGTAATTGCTTTGTGATGTGATGGCCGGGGGGGGAGGGGACCCATTAATTGCTGTTCAGTTGTCAATTAGCAGTTATAAATGACTGCTTGATTGCATGTGATTGTTCTCACCTGTGGGGGATCAGAGGGGAGTTTTCTAACCGGGGCGATGGGGATCGGGGAAGGAGGCGTGATTTCCTACCTGAAGCGCCCTTACCGGTATTTTGACCGTGCGGAGTGTGTAGCGTTCGGCTGAGTACCGCGATCATCCCGATATCGCCGGCGCGCAATACGGCCGGGCCCATTGCACGTTTAAGGAAATCAGATTATCAGATACTTTGTATCTGGTTGCGGTTCACAGTCTCTGTAGGCTGAGTAACACGTTGCTTCGCGGAAGTTCTTGGTTTGTTACAGTCATTTGTGTAAACGTCTTGTGGAAAAGGCAACTTGTTGTTGTGCCTGTGTACGTATTAGGAGACTAAAATATATTCTTATGTTTTTAATCATAGGCCAACAAATACAGTGGTGGCCAAAATTATTAGAACACATATTTAAAAGGTTCCAGTTGTTTTTTTGTTGAATTGGCCATTAAAATACCCATAAAACAAATGATATATCTACAAAGTGATCATCATGCTCTATAAACGATAGAATAAAGCCTCCATAAGGAGAATCACTGTGCTAAGTCCGGACCTCAACCCCATCAAGCACATTTGTGACGAGTTGGAAAATAAACTGG
>JAODKM010000039.1:30859679-30871663 GCA_026780845.1 Petrocephalus sullivani
TGCAATGGCGATCCTGCGCGTAATTCTCAAAACACCCACAAGATGGCGGCGTTTATCGGTGAACCCGATATTACAAACCGATAACCAATTATGGTAAAATGCTTGAATATCGGGGAAAATATCGGTGAATCGATATATCGGTCGATCTCTACTGATGATCAATTAATCAACTGCATTTGATTAGAAGCACCTGGTTGCCACTTACCCTCTTAATCCCTATGGATGCAGTAAGGGTGTACAGTACTTAATTTTTCTCACACTGCTTCTACGCTTTGGCTTAGTGGCACGGTGTAATATGCCATTTTGTTGTGCATTTGTGGTTCTATTCGCATTATTTTAAGACCTGACCCGATTGATTTTTTTTTATTATGTCCTGATACTTTTTCACATGACTGTAGGTAGGAGCTCACCATGCAATTCATCATGTAATGTCCATGTTTCATGAGGTGGGGTCACGTAAATGTGGTAAAATGTCTGGAATTCTGAAGCTTTATTAAAATTATCACCAAGTATTCAGTGAGTTACGAGAAGAGCCAGCTGTGTTAACAAAGCCAAAAACATATTTGGAGGTAATATGCCTTAATCTCTCAAATGTTTATGCCAGCTGGATATTTACTGTGGGCCCCTCGACCGCTCTTGATTTGACACCTAACTTGTAGGTCACATGCTGTTCCACAAGTGACCGTATCTGCTGGTGTCTGTTTTGATTTTGCAGGACATTGTTGGGTGTAATTGAATGTATGAGGTGAGAGAGCAACTAGGATTAATCCTGCCCTTGTTTATCTTGATGATTACAGCCAAATAAGTGAATCACAGCTCACTTGAAAATTGGGCTATAGCTAAATAAAACTAGATTTGGTGTATGCTGCAAAATTAATAGCGAGAACAGTTCTCATGAAATCAGGCTAAGATTATATACAGTCGTCCCTCATTTATCGCGTTTAATCCGTTCCAGACTGTTTTTTAACATTATTAGTGCTCTCTAGACATGAAACAACACCCTTTAGTCACCTTTACACTCATGTTGCCCAATATATTAGATAAAAGAAGTGAAAATAAGGCATATTATACGTTACAAATATCATAGTAACATTATTATTATTATTATTATTATTATTATTATTGTACATTTAATTACACACACACACTGTTCTTACACAGAACCACTAACCTATGAAAATAAGAAGAAGCAGAAGGCTTAGAAGAAGCAGCACATTTAGGAGCCATCGTGGGGCTTAGATAAAAGTTCTCAGAAATCGCAAACAAAGATGCTTCCAATGCGTAGCGATGTAGAAGCGTGTATGAGAGAAGCGAACTTGCGTGAGGCTGAGCCAGTCAGTGGCCAGGATAGGAAGAGGATATAACTGACTCAGACAACCGAGCGCTCGCTGTATCATTTTCACTGTCTCGATCAGCTTTTTAATGAATATACTGTGTACTGTATATACATTAATGAGGACATTAGTGTATTTGAAAAAACCGCGATAGAGTGAAGCCGCGAAAGTCGACGCACCACACACACACACCACACACCACACGCACACACAGGGGTAGACATAAGTGGTACGCAAGTACGCATATGCTGGATAAACTGTGCGGCAGTTTTCAGTCTTCACGCCGCAAAAGCGTACCAAACCTTACGTTACCCTTAAAAAGAGAAATAATAACTGTATATGTGTGTATGTACAGTACTGTGCAAAAGTCTTAGGCAGTCATAGAAAATGATGTTTAAATGACCTTCATGTTAGAGTGTAACTATGGTTTTTTCTGTCAAAGTGTGTCAGCTTAGCCATTTCAAAAGCTCTCCTAAAGTCACCCCAGTATTTGCAGCAAACATCCCATGTATACCCATGTATTTTTTTACTCGACCATTAGTATGCTGGTATTTAGGGTATTCAATACCACATTGAGTTATTAACTAATCAACTTAATTAATTAAGTGAGCTGGTGGTGAAATGTAATGAATACATGGAATGCCAGGTATGCCCCTGAGGAGAGGTTTGGGAACTGAAGCGGTGATCATCTAGCCACCCGGCAAGATATCAGTGACTTCTGGGAGAACAGCAGATATCCCTGTTAGTTTTTATTGTGTTACTCTTCATTTTCATATGCTGTAATGATCAATTGTGTTTTTGTTTGGAGCAAATACACACATACTATGCATAAAAATTGCTTTAAACATTTCCTTTGGCTGCCTAAGACATTTGCACATTACTGTGTATATATTTTATATATGCATGCATGCATCCACAGTGTGATTAAAACCAGTTATTTTCAACTTTGCTGGGACATTTTTTTGGTCTCCATAAGAATAACCTAAATTTTATAAAAATCTGTGTCTGCAATCAAAAAACTAAAAATGCCAAAAGTCTCATATATTGTTGTGTTACTTATGGTTAGGGTTAGGGCTGGGTAGGGGTTAATGGTGTCATAGTTGGGATCAGGGTTATGCCCAAAGATGGTATAATTTCAGGTAGTAAAAAGTTAATTGACAAGCAGTCTCATTGGGTTCATTGGGTCAATTTAATTAGTCACACCTTTTCATTAACATAAAATACCAAACATTTGTTTAGTACCCCTTTGGGAGTACTTCAGTTCACTTTCTGGCTATTCAGAATGGCCTATGTAGTTCAATAGACTGACGGAGTCCCGTGCTTGGTCAGTAGTCTATAATTTAGATCCAAATTACATTTTTTTTCCATTTTCACGTCTGTACACCTGGTGCATATTCTGTCTCCCACAGGGTCTCTGTAACTCCCCCACCTTGGGACGGTACCGTGTCACCATGGCAGAGCCAGACAGTGGGGACGGGCCACCTGAGAATGACACTTCCTTCCCGCTGTCCTCACTTGCCAACCTGTTTGAGAGCGAGGAGGCCTCTCCCGCTCCCGAGCCACCTCGGCCAGGGGATAACCGGCCTAACCTCCGTATGAAGTTCCACGGTGCCTTCAAGAAGGGGATCTCGAACCCTATGGAGGACTCATCCATGGTGCCCGGCCCCAAGAAGGCACCCATGGACACATTATATGATTATGGCACCTATCACCAGCCCAACAAGCAGAAACGATACCGCATGAAACTCCCTCGGGGGTGAGTGTGTACAATTACAGCTTCTGTTTCATTTCTTACATCATTTTAAAGTTTGCTTCCTTCATACACTCCAGGGTATTTGGACCTGGGTCTAAAGTTTGGGTGAGTTCCCAGGACAGACGTTCTCCTTATACCCTTAGTTGTGGTGCTTATACTGGAGACCTAATGTAATAATTCAGGTAGAAAGGGTTTATCAAGCAACACCCTATTCATAATTCTTCGCATTGCCTTTAATTTCCGGTGGTATCTTGTATGTGCTAGACTGTTTCTAATGTGTTAAAATTGGTTAACGGATCATACTCACCATGTGGAGTGATGTCACATGCTTGACTAAGTTTTCGGTGTGCTCAGAAACTCACAGACAGTGTGTTGTTATTACCGCCCTTGAGGTAATGTTTAGGTTAGGGCTGGCGGCCGGCCGCCAAGACCTGATGGAACAGTGGAGCCCATTGACCCGGCCTGTCAGGCAGGTCTCTGGAGAAAGTGCCCCATACCATCCCAGTCCAAGGCAGGCAAACTTTGATCTGAAAGAGCCTCCAGTCACCCACACGCCCAAGTAGTGCCTCAGACAGGGTGTGTATAATGGCAGGCAGGGGAATAGCCTTCCTAGGATTATAACAGAGGTGCAGACTTTATATTCATTCAAGCCCACATTATACAGAACTCAACTCACAAACACTTGGGTATTAAATATCTAAACAAACGGAAGGAGGGATTCTGAATGACCTCCTCTTGCAATATTCAGTATGCTCCCTGTATTCAAGAGAGGCTGCTTTAAGAAGACGTTCTACAGTATATTAATCTAATATGCTGCTGGTTTTCGCCAAACATGGTGCTGCGCATTATGGCCAAACATCCCCACTTCAGTCTCATCTGTCTAAAGGAAATTGTTCCAGAAGTCTTGTGGTTTGTTCAGATGCACCTTTGCCAACCTAAGCTGTGCTGCCATGTTCTTCTTTAGACACAAGAGGCTTCTCCTGGTAGCCCTTCCAAACAGGCCATACTTGTTTGGTCTTTTTCCTAATTGTACCAACATGAACTTTAATATGTAACATGCTAAATGAGGCCTGTAGAGTATGGTTCTTGGGTTTTTTGCAATCTCTCTGAGCATTGCACAGTCTGACCTTGGGGTGAATTTGCTGGGATGTCCCCTCTTGGCAAATGTCTTGACTTCACCTTATAACCCTTTCCAGATAAGAAAAAAAAAACTAAATTCTAAATGAATCCAAGCTTTGGCATCTCAGAGGCACCAGTAGAGAATGATTTGTTGGTTTACAAAATACCTTTAACAAATATTCATATAGAATATTCTGTAACATTTCTTGGCATGATTTCAGACAAGTTGCAGACATTTTGATATATGGCCTGGGTTTTTATTCAAATCAGAACGAAAACAAAATCAAAACTTTCATATCAAATGATCCAGTTTCTGTCCTTTTGAAGTTAGTCAGCAAACTGAATGTCTCTTGTGACATGTATGGACATGTCTGACTCCCGGGTAGGCAGATAAGGGGCCTGCACCACGGAGCAGGATTTCTTGCTTAGCTAAATGACTTGCTGGATACCGGCCAAGGAGAAACATCTTACTCTTATTGTATTTGTGTTTTTTCTGTTAGGGTCCATATGATTGGTCCGATTCTCCCACCTGACTTGGGTGAAAGGTTAACGTGAATGGGGCTGCTGCTCGCAGATGGGTGCGGCACCCTGGGGCTACCTGCCAGTCAAACATGAAGAAATAGTGTGTTGAAACAACATGATCATGCATTTCATGATTTGTTCCATGAAAGTTGACACATGTAACACTGATGTGTTTTTAAAAATGGCTACAGAGGTCAAATATACTATAAACCATGGAATTTCAGTTGTCACTGATATGAAAATTATGATGCTTGCTTGTTTTTCTCCAGCCTATAAATCAATGAAACTTTCGCATTCCCAAACCATCTTTTTTCTGCGGACACGTTTTATTGTATGTTCCATACTTTACTAACCATAAAAATTATATCTGGTTGTTATGTCAGCCTGCTGCTTACGTAATTTGGCAGAAGGCGTGAGGCAAGTCAATTTGGCCCCAAATTTATATACATCTGTCAGCCTTCCTATTAGCTAGTAGTTTCCCTAACTACGTCTTGTTTCTCCCGCAGAAAGACAGAGGCTGAGAGCATCGATAATAGCATGCCGGCCCCGGATCCCCCCAAAGTTCTGAAGGTGTTCAACCGGGCCATTCTGTTCGATGCTGTGTCCCGAGCTGATTGCGAGGCCCTCGATGGCTTGCTCCAGTACTTACAGAGCCATGATAAAAGGCTCACAGATGAGGAATTCAGAGGTGAGCTTTGGGACTGATGGACCAGGGCAAGGCAGTGAAATGTACACCAATCAGCCATAACATTAAAACTAGGTAGGTGAAGTGAATGACATTAATTATCCCATTTCAGTGGCACCTGTCAAGGGTGCCATTATATATTAGACAAGTGAACAGTCAGATTTGGAAGTTGAGGTGTTGGAAGCAGGAAAATGTGAAAGTGTATGGATTTGAGTGACTCTGACAAGGGCCAAATTTTGATGCCTAGATGACTGGGTCAGCACATCTCCAAAACAAACTTTGTGGTCTGTAGTGGTTTGTACCTACCTAAAGTGGTCCAAGGAAGGTTGACCGATGAAGCTGTGATGAGGTCATGGGCACCAAGGCTCACTGATGCACATGGGGAGCCCATCTGGTCTGATCCCACAGGAGAGCTACTGCAGCACAAATTACTGAAAAACTTAATGTTGGCTTTGATACGCTGTGTGTTCTGACACCTTTTTATCACAGCTTGTTGCATATAAGGCTGTGTAGCCATAGACCGATCAGAGTGCCCATGCTGACTCTTGTCCACCACCAAAAGCACCTACAATAGTCACATCAGCTTCAGAACTGGACCATGGTGGCTTGTCTGATGTGTCACATTTTCTGTTGCATCTCTTGGACGGTGGTGCAACTGCATCATTTAAGTGAAGAAGAGGTGGCACCAAGATGCACTATGGGAAGAAGGCAAGCTGGCAGAGAGGCAGTGTGGTGCTCTGGGCAGTGTTCTGCTGGGGAACCTTGGGTCCTGGTATTTATGTGGATGTTACTTTGTCATGTACCACCTACCTAAACATTTTTGCAGACACCCCTTCATGGCAACAGTATTCCCCGATGACAGTGACCTCTTTCGGCAGGATTATGCATCCTGCCTCACTGCAAAAACTGTTCAGGAATGTTTTGGGGAACATGAAAAAGAGTTCAAGGTGTTGATTTGGCCTCCAAATTCCCCAGATCCCAATCCGATCAGGCATCTGTGGGATGTGCTGGACAAACAAGTCCCATCCATAGAAGCCCAACCTTGCAACTTACAGGACTTAAAGGATCTGCTGCTACCGTCTTGGTGTCAGATACCACAGGACACCACCAGAGATCTTGTGGAATCCATGCCTTAACAGGTCAGAGCTTTTTAGATGGCTCAAAGTAGACCTACACCATATTAGGCAGGCGCTTAATGTTATGGCTGATTGGTGTATTCTCCCCGTCGGCAGTGGGAGCAGTATTTCATCGAGAGGGACAGACATGTGCCTGCAGTACATTTCTGGGTTGGACCGCGTCCATTTTTTTTTTCCCCACATCTTTCTCTCTGCCCCCCCCCCCCCCGAGTTGGAAATTTAATTTGCAAGGCAAACTAGTGTGACCACTAAATGTATGAAATGCAGCCAGACTTTTTTCGTACATTTGCTCTAGCAATTCTCAGACCTTTGGTTCAAATATCTGTTGAGGTCCACCACTAGACAATTTGATTATACTAATAGACTGATCTTCAAATCCATTAAGGGTTGGATCGAGTGTGCTGGAGGTGCAATATAACAAAAACATAGAAAGGCTGGTGATGTTGAGAGAGGATTGGGAAGCACTGTGCTGCAACACTATCCACAATGAAATATTTAAAATATTAATCAGGCTTTTGTTACTGAAAGTGAAAAATTCCAGGTGTGCCACAGATTGCTTTTGTTGTTGATTATCTACAGCTGAAGAGTTAATTTCCAGAGGAAGTTAACAACATAGTGGAAAAACATGTGTTTACATTTCATTTGTTTGAACCTGTATGGATCCATGAGCAGCTTTCTAAATGCCATACGAGGATTGGGGCATTCAGGGGCATTTTGCAAGGAGCTGCAACATATTACAGAAAAGTGTGGTTTTTCGGCCAAGAGTGATTGAAGTAGGATATTCTTACACACAAATAGCAACAGAGAACTTTCCTAACCTCGAAGCATCATGAAGTGACTTCCCTGTCCTTTACATTCCTATGTGGCTTTCATAAATATGCCTACCCTTATCTCATTCAGTGATTACAAGTGAAGAATTATGAAAAGGCTATTGTATAATGTCCAGCACCTTTGAAATGTAGTTCTTAAGACTTTTTCATACCAAGTGTTTTTAAAGCTTTTTTTTACTCATTGAGTTCCTACCGAAACTCTTCAAGTTAAGTATCTTTTACCGAACAGCAGCGCTCCACCTAGGGGACGCGAACTATAGTAGAAACTCCTCAGCAGCTTTTCTACACTCTTTGCTGCTATGCCACCCGCCGTGGCTGTTAAATGCTTCTTCTCTCATGTCCTCCTACTGCCCTCCCCAGAGCCCTCCACAGGGAAGACGTGTCTGCCCAAAGCACTCCTCAACCTGTACGGGGGGCGCAATGATACCATCCTGCTGCTGGTGGACATCGCGGAGCAGACGGGGAACTTGCGCGAGTTCGTCAATACACCATTCCGTGACGTCTACTACCGGGGTGAGGCGGGAAATGTCCTGACTCTGCCCAACTTTGGCCAGAATGACCGTGCCGCATGCCACTCCAACCGGGGCCCCCTAACACAAGGGGAATTATGGTGCTCCTAGTGAATAGATGCGTTGGTTCTAATCCAGCATCCTATACTGTCCTTGTATGGGGCTGGTTAATCATAGGCCCTGCCAGATGTACCCTACACACCTTCTGCCTAGCGCTTATTGTGCTCACTGACTGGATCACCAGTTACACGCACCAGTAGCAGGAAGCTCATAGAACTCGAGTGATAAATAGTCTCCTAAAGTGTGAGACCACTAAGGAATAAAAAAAAAAAAATGCAAATAGTGGCACACTGATGTTGAGATCTTGCGTCCTTGGCTTTTGTCACCTTTGTGATCTGTCATTGTTAAGTTTGGGCTCCACGCTCATGTTGCACTAGCATTCAGGGTGCCGGAACAGATCAGATAGCTCATTTTCAGAGGTACGTGTGCATTTATGGGAGTTTCTGGGCACCTTCAGTGTTACCTCTTCCCTGGTGGAGCTTCTCCTTCATGAACCTGGTTGACGTAATGTACCATGTTCATTTTGACATCAAGCCACTGGAATTCCATGCTGCTGCACCACTGCCGTCCTTCTGGAAAGATCCTAAGCATGAAGACGCAGCTACTACTCTGCAGCCATTAGTCTGAAGCAGGTGGGCAGGGAGTTTGCTTACTTGTTAAATTCAGAACTTTCCAGTAGGTGGACCTCTCAACTTGTAAAAGTAAAAGAAATAAAAAAATATAGACACACACTGTGTGAAGGCACTCTGTGGGCCCTCCATAGCAACAGAATGAAAAATCTCACTCCACCCAAAGCCCAACTTGGCTTGTTTTGAACTAGTGAGATTTCAGTTCCTTAGAGAAGACTAGGGTACATTTAGGGGGCTATGCACATATAGGTACAAATGGGGGTGATATTTTTAAACTTTGCATAAAACAATACATTTTGTGAAACGGAATGGACTCATGCAGGATAATGACATGCTAGTACTGTATCTCACAGCATCACTAGTCTGTTGTACATTATATTCCTTGTGATAGGGAATGACCTTAAATGTGAGGCATAGGTGATGCAGATCTCTGCCCTTGGCGTCGCTTCCGTGATTTAATTATCCTTCTGTAGCCTCTGTGTTGAAATATTTTTGGCACTGGTACTCTGACTCCTCACTGGTTAATGAAGGGCCTTCACTGTGAATGTTGCACATGACAGCAGGCTTGTTGCTGGCTATGGTGGCCGAACAGATGTTCCAAATTAGCCTGCGGGATGAGTAAAATATGCCCCCTATACCCAGAATCCTCACTTTGATAAGTTTTGTCTAACTGCTGTAAGTCACTGACAGGAAGCTATTTTTAAATAAAACTACAAAATCAGCAGATTTTATAAAATCATTGAAAAGAGAATGCATGGATTCAAGACAACCCCAATAAAAATCCTAAAAGGTATAATACATTCTTTATGAATTCCCCAAATTCATAAAGTCAAATTATCTATAACTGAGACGTTGTGAATAGCAAATGTCCAGTTGATCTGGGAATCCCTGCGAGCAGAAGCCCTGGGTTATAATGACATGGGTGAGAGTGTCATTACCCATAAGTCTGTGGGTCAAGCTAACGGTTTTGCTTACTGGGTGCCAATTTGCAGGCCTTTGTATGAATGGCTAAATGGTTTTAAGGGTTTTATAATCAGCGTAATGACTGCCAGTTCTTTTGTACAATGTAATAATTGGCAGCTACCGGGGACCTGACTAAGGTTACTGGGTTATTTGTAATGTGTCATTAAATGCAATTACCTGGAGCATCAATAGTGTGCGGGTCTTTTACCTGATCGATATTTTGCATGGTGATGTTGGTGGTGAAGCGGGCCCTGCTGGTGCTCCAAGATCACAGACAGGTGCATGCTGGTAGCTCTTTTTTCTTCTTCCTCACAGGCCAGACTGCACTGCACATCGCCATCGAGAGGCGCTGTAAACAGTATGTGGAGCTGCTGGTGGAAAAGGGTGCAGACGTCCACGCTCAAGCCAGGGGGCGGTTCTTCCAGCCCAGGGATGAGGGCGGTTATTTCTACTTTGGTAAGGCAGAACCCTAGGCCTACTCACGCTCGGCTGGATGTGACTCTGTAGAACCTGGGTATCTCACCTTGATCTTATACCCAGGAAGCCCCTTATTCTGACCTCCTTCGCCTACTAGACTTGGCAATTTTTATCTGATCAGCTGTTGTGATCTTTTTCCAATACTGAAGTGGTCATTTCAACTGGATGCTTCCCAGCGAATAGGGAGAAGCTAGGACAGGCTGGGAAAGCTCCGCCTATCCACCCACCTGATTGGTGCTTCCGCCACATGTCATACAGGGCTGTGCCCTGGAAAGAAAAAGATTTAATGGCATTCTAAGCTGAATGGTGTTCTCTGGCTGACTTTCAAGCCAAACAGTCACTTGCAAATGGAACAGAGAGGACTGTTCAGCAACATGTCTGAAAAACCCCACAGACAAACTAGCCATCATATTCTAATAAAGTGGCCTATTTTAAGTTTCTTTTTAATGCCTGTGTTGCTGGGGTTAGTGTGACTGGGTGTTCCTTTTTGCATTGCATAATTTCCATAGTGGTTGGACTTCTTTCCCGTACGAATGAGGAAATGTAACAGATCATCACAGCGTGATTTCAATAAAATCAGCCCCCCCTCACACATACAAACATCTGTAAAGAACATTTACTTTCTGCATTTAATGTGGTCTTGTATTTATATACTATAGAGTTAGCATAGTTGTAGGAAAGTGTTAGACTAACTATACCTATAAAATGTAATATCTGCTGATGTATATAATACCCATAGTATCCATCAGGAAATATTGACAGGTGTAACACGTAGGCGAACCACAGTCCAGTCATACTTAATGGATCCGTTACCCAGGACATGCTCTCTAAAAGCAGCGTGTGGCTCAGCAGGCGAGGGCTCCGTGCCTGTGAATGGAAGGGTGCCGGTTCAAGCCTGGCCTTGGCAGAATAGCCAAGTCTGTAGGCCCATCTGCAAGGCCCTTAACCCCCAGCTTGGCTGCCCTTCACCTACCAAGCTCGCTTGAACCTACATACTGTATGTGTCTGTGTGTCATGGAGAGTAAGATGGGGTAAGTGAAAAGGGAATTTCCCCAGGTGGTACCAATAAAGTGAGATTATTATTATTATTATTATTTACTGGGTTACATCAGATTTTCCAGATGTACGATTGGTTAAGTTTAAATAATTTTAAGCAACTTTTCCACAATTAAATAATTAAAAGAAATTAAAATCTGAGATCGATAGCTGGGTTACCCATTTTCTTCTCTAACACCTACCCTTATTTAGGACTCCGGAGACTGAAAGACAAGGGCGTTTGAGAAAAGTTACTTAAGTAAAACAGGGAACTAAAATTGGCTGGGAAAGACACACAATCATTACTGAAAAGCTCCTCTGTTACAAAGTTGGAAAAATGCTCAGAGCTGGATACTGAAGTCCTGAGCACCAGCCAACTGGACGTACAATCTGTCACTTGTCTCCACGCTGCCCTCTGCTGGCAAGAGGGTGCAGCACATTCATTTTTATATTTATGGAAATGATGAATTTAAAAAGGTGTGCCTCTGATTAAAAAACGGAAAATGTTTTAGATTACTCATAAATGTGATACGTAAAAGAGAACAGAAAACATAATAGGTTAAGTAATTGTTCATATTTATCTACAAATATTGGGTATTGTAACGTAAACGTCTGTAATATTTGACTTACTCGTGGGAAATGTTGAAAGTCACTCTAACCGCACTCGTTATTAATCCATCTACTGAAATGCTTAAGCAAGCGACACCTCTGTGAGCTCAGTCACACCTCGCAGAGAGTCAGATGGAGAGCTGTCACAGTTTGTCACCAGGCTGCTTTGGAGTCTGTGAGTCTGTGCTGTGTTTTAGCCCACTGCACGACCCGCACCTGCTCCATCACGAGGAGACCCGACCCAGACAGTCCGGGAGGGAGGGTGGGGGGGGGGGGGGGGGGGGTTAATTACATATAAAAAAATACACTTCCCCCTCTTGGCT
>JAODKM010000039.1:30944477-30960005 GCA_026780845.1 Petrocephalus sullivani
GCTTTTTGCCAGGAGGCGCTCCCGGTCTGGGGATATTTGGTCAGAGGTGACCTGGGGGGCCCTTTCCCTCTTGACCGGATGCGCTTACAGTTTGGGGATATTGCGACACAGCTGACCTATGGGGCCCTTTACCTTTTGACTGTTTGCGCTCACAGTTTGGGGATATTACGACACACTTGACCTTCCGGAGCTTGAGGTGCTTGAGCACCTCCCTCAGGCCCATGACCAGTCGGCGCTTCATGCGAGCCTTCATGGGGTCCTTCTGGTAGAGGCGGTCCTGGAAGCGCACCAGCTCCTTCAGCAGGCCGCTCACACTCTCATCCACATCCTTGCTGAGCATTTGGTTGCAGTAGCTGGGGGTGGAGGCACGGCTTCATCAGCTTTGGAATGTGCTCGCCCCTCAATTCATCCCTCATTCCCAATAAACAGACTCTAGAGCAGTTAAGTTCCCTTGGGGCAGACGGTAATAATTAATATGCAGATAAAAACCCACTAGGGGCTGCAAAATGTCCTAACATGCACATGACATCAATGGTCCTTACTCTCTGAACTTCCGGCTGTGGATTTTGGGGTGTGGGGTGGTATCTGAGTCCCTGGGGGTGCTGTCCATCCATGCCTGCTGCTCGACTTCCCCCTGCTCGGGCTCCGAATCTGCAGGTTGCTCCACGTCAGGAGATCCGTGCTCCCCTGGGTAATCTGTCCAAGCATCATATCCAGTCACAAACCACTCTAGCAGACAACAGGCATACGTGGCATTCACGGAATCGACATATCCATCATGCAGTTTCCTATGACAGCATGTGCAGAAACGGAGAGGGGGAGCTGAAATCCCTTTCCGTGCTGTGCAAAGCCCTTCTTAAAGCCCCCGCACCTTCACAGGGCTCATCATGACAGTGCTCGTCTGGCTCAGATGCCGCAGCTTCAAGCTCGTCCTCTTCGGCAGAAGGCTTGCAGTCAGAGAGTGGGGCGTCTACGGCACGCTCTTCCAGCAGTCGTTTCTGCTTCCTCTCCTCTCGCTCTTTCAATATGATCTGCAGTGTGAGGAGGTGAAGGCTCTCGTCAATGTTAGGAGCACAATGAGGACGGTGTCGGCGAGGGGGCGCCCTCGGGCGAGTGCTGACCCGTTTGAGAGGGGTGGGCTTCTTGGCCTTGGGCACCTCCCTCTGCTTCCCCTTCTTCACCAGGGGGCTGGTAGAGTCCAGCGGGTTGTGGGCAATTTTCTCAGGCTGACGTGGGTGCTTCTTTAGAGTGGAATCCTTCTGTGCTACTGGGGGGCCTCCCCCCACTATGTGACAGAAATGGGGGGGGGGACCGTGTTAAAGACCAAGAACTACTCTTACAAAAAAAAATTAAAAAATTTAATAAAAAAGTTATTTTGATGTGCAGCTAATGTCAGATAAAAATAGCAGAACACCATAACCATCTCTACACATAAGTGCACAAATGCTTGTATGGGTATCATTGGTCAAATGAATGAATGAATGAATGAATGAATGAATGAATAATCTCTTAGTGAGGACCGTGCTGGGATGGAATGTCTGTAATTGGGTATTAAAACAAAGACTGTCACGCACAGCCCACATGTTCGTATCTTTATGGGGACTCCATTCATTTCTATGGGAAAACCCTAATCCCAATTACACTTAACCCCTACCCAGCCCTAACCCTAACCATAAGTAACCAAGTCAAATACAAGACTTTTGCCATTTTTACTTTCTTGATTGCATTCATAGATTTTTAAAAAATTGTGGTTATCCAAATGGGGACCTGAAACAACGTCCCCAAAAGTAAGGAAGTTTCAGATCACACTTTGGGGACATTTTCCTCCCCAAATGTGATCTATGCAAATCCACACACACACACACACACACCTGAGAGGATGATTGGTTTAGATTCCTGCTTGGCCTTCTGGGAAATCTGCTTCTGCTCCAGAACGGCCAGCATGTTCCCCAGGTCCAGCTGCACCGGAACTTTGCTCTTCTTGCCGCTCGTCTTCTCAGGCTTCTGAGGGTAAGAGGTCTTCCCCAATTAAAAGTCACATTCCAATTTTTAGCCACATTGTACTATTAAAGCACTGCAAATACATACAGAACATTTGGCCAATTAACAATGCTGGCAGTGCTCTGCTGCCCTCTGCAGGGCAAACAATGCACTACTGCCTCCCCTGAAGACTAACTTGCTCAGTAATATGAGACTCTGAGTAAGGGTGCAGCAGGGGCATGGATACCCCGGCAGATTCAGGGGGCCCAGAACTTTACAGGGGCCCTTAAACACGTAAAATTTTACATAAAAATTTGGGGTCACCCATCTGTGTGCTTTATTGGTTCATTTTCACACATGCCACTAGTTTATGTTCACACAATATTAAATGGCTGGGGAAACGGAGCCCACCTGGCCCTTTCTGCCATCAGTGGTGGGGGAGGCCGGCACTGGGAGCCTGCCACCTGAGGCTCCACTTCTTCCATGGACGTCTTGATGGGGGGGGGCATTCCCATGAGGCATGACTTCTCTGCTGTCCTGGGCTGATCCACACTGGCACAAATGCAACGGCACATGTTGATGATCCATCAGTTTTTATTACATTTCCCACAAACAAAATTTAAAATTCAAATTTATGTATTTTTCAAACATAATAAACAAAGATGACATGAAATCTGACGATCAAAATAAATGGCTGACTGACCAATGCAATAGTATTTCAAGTCTGCAAATAGCAGATAAGCCTTCATTTTAGGAACATATAGGAAACTAAACAATCTACCTCCTTCCACTCCAAAGATTTCTGATAAAAGGAATAAAACATGTACCTACCTCCTTGGGCATTTTGGATGGATTCTGACCCAGGAGGGAAGGGGCGGGGCTTAGCCCTTTGGGACAACCAACCACGGCATGAGTCAGGTCAGGGAACTCCTCCTCATCCTGTTACAGAAAGTTCTTTCAGGTATCTTATCTATTAGAATCTATCCAACCCAGTTTCCATTGTCAAAATAATACAAAAGAGGCAAGTTTCTAGATCAGGGTTCCCCGATCCAGGTCCTGGAGAGCCGGAATCAAGCAGAGAATGCAGATTTCCCTGCTGAGACATCTTAATTAGCCAATTACCAGGTTTAGTATATACACGTTTGAACAGAAAAGTCTGCAAACTGTTAGATTCCGGCGCTCCAGGGCCAGAATTTGGGATCCCGGCTTCAGAACAATTTTAAAAATGTAATGGGCAATTCTAGAGTTCTGGATGTGACATTTAGACTCATACTGGCAAGCGAAAATGCCTCAGACAAATTTAGTATCGATGAGTCAATTTGCGCATTTTTTCCACGTAACCTCTTGGGTTGAATACAGACAACTCCGCAAAACTCGTGTAATTGACATGCTGAGGCAGGCGACTCTGCTTTTTGTACAGGAGATCCAGGGACCTAGAAAATAAGCCAGGTCTGAACTGAAGAAAAGGCTTAGTGCGGCAAAGCGCTGCTGCAGGATGCGCACAGGGGAGGCTGCCAGCACGCGTGACATCAGTCTGGCAGGGACAGCAACAAGCCCGTCACCATGGCAACGCTGCAGGAGGCACCACCACATACATATTAGCCTAGGAGTACATAAGGAGAGGCGGCCATTCGGCCCATCGAGCTAGTTTGGGGAGAACTTAACTAATAGCTCAGTTGTTAAAATCTTATCTAGCTCTGATTTAAAGGAACCCAAGGTTTTAGCCTGCACTACACTATCAGGAAGACTATTCCATACTCTAACTACACGCTGTGTAAAGAAGTGCTTCCTCAAATCCAGCTTAAAATGTTCTCCCACTAATTTCCACCTATGGCCACGAGTTCTTGTATTTAAACTAATGCTGAAGTAACTATTTGGTTGAACAGCATCCAAACCTGTTAGAATCATATAGACCTGTCCCCCCCTGAGTCTCCTTTGCTCGAGGCTGAATAGATTTAGTTCAGCTAACCTTTCCTCTTAGTACATTTTCATTTATATAACCATTACGCAGCACATACATATGTGAGACAGAATGGAGAAAATCAAGGGGGGGAAAAAACAAGCTTTTTTTTTTTAGTCATTTTTATTTCAGTTAATGAAAAAGTTGTTTCACTCCTTGTTTTAGCCTTAGATTGCGTTGAATACGACACGCGCGCGACCAGACTGATGAACTGCCTTCCCCCAGTTTTAAAGCGCTCACTCCACGGCGAATGCAAAAAGCACAATTTTGGAGATTTTCACTCAGATAATCGTAGACATTTTAAATGTGACTAAACAACAGACTAAATGTGTAAGTTATGTAACCACGGCCTCACTGCAAGTGAATTATTAACAGCAGGAAGACACAAAGTGCAAAAGACAGTCCTGTATGAAACAAGAAAGACTGAAGTACAACTTATGCTAATCATTGATAAAAGCTTATCGTCAATATTAACCCTAATTTCATAACTTCATATTTGAGATTAACCAGAAATCGGAGAAATGTGTGGTTTCTTCACCACCCTACCTGCTTAACAGACCAGGTTAGATAAACAGCAATAAAAGTTAATTTCAATTTACCCATTTGGTTATGATGAAAATAACATTGTAGTCCATGGCTGTATTCCAATTAAAATTATTCAAAGTATAAGTAGTCATTTGGGTACAGGAAAAGAAAAGCTACCCAAAAGCGTAATCTATTATTCTGTGGCCAAAGGCCATATTATATGAAAACTGGACACGACAGTCTTAATAAAAATGATCAAAGATGCTAAGGGCCACCACAGGAGCGGACTGCCAGACAGACATAATGCATTCAAATAATACATTTCAAAATTACATGTCAGTATGAAAAATGCTGTTAAAATAATGCAGTCATACTTAGTTCATCTATAAATCGCAACCCAAGCACTGCAAGTCACTGCAAACAGCGCATCATTTAAAATGATGCACAACAATTATACACGACGACAGATGATTTCAGGGACATGCTTGGCTCAACATGTGCCATGTGAAGTTTCTCCATTACGTCAAAAGCCATTTGCAGTAGACTGAAGGTGGAATTCAGTGACACTGAAGGCCACATCAGTCAGGGCCAAAAGATGAGAAATAAAGATGAATGCACATATTTCTGCGGGCTTACACCACAGCCGACACTCTTATCAGGCACCTTATCCAAGGATTGCAGCAAGAACCAGTCAGAAACTGAACCGTTCTGAATCTTAAAGGGCTCAGTCTAAACAAAGGAACTTAAAATGCCATAGAGCCACAGCGAGTTACGGTTTTGAAGCTGCTCATGTTACCTCAAACTTCGGAGGTTCTTGCTCTCTGCCTGAGACGTCGGCCTTCGCTTCCCCATTCTCGGCCACCGCTCTAGATTTCTTCTTCTTTTTGTTCCGTTTCTTCTTGTCGGAGGTTCTTTCTGATTCATTTCTAGTCTCCTCCTGTTAGTAGAAATCAAACGGGCTGCCTGAACGTCTCCCCACTGACCTTCCGTTTATCCCTACACCTCATACCGCCAATAACTGATACAAATACAGAGAGAGAGTCGTAATAAATAATGCAAATCATCATTGTTATTATATAAACAGCCAAATAGCCGAAACGCATCCAATAACATTGAGGGCAATACATTTGCACTCAAGACTTACAGAGAACAAAATGTGTTTAAGCAAAGCGAGCATGGTATTAAAACTGTTGATTTTAAAAATAAAAAGAATGATTAAAATGTAAATAAAAATTCAATGAGGCAGTTTTCCGTCATGAAGCTCCCCACTTGTCACACCTTTGTGGTTGATGGAGGTTTCGGGATGATTCCAGCAGTTCTGGGACTGGTCCGTTTTGGGGGCTGGCAGGCCACGGTGGCCCAGGAGGCAGCTGAAGACGTGGTGGGAGAAACCCCAGGCCCTGGGGTCTGACCTGGGCAAGTGAGCCAAACAAGCAACTTGCTTACCTCTGCGTTCAAGCTTGCATCTTACCAAGACCCAGATTTTTGCACTGCTTCGTTACATCATCACAATAATCCCCACCAAATCCTTTTTATCCGAATACCTTGGGTGGACTTTAATGCCGCTTCCTGGCTCCTAGGTGTCCGAGTTCTCTGAAAGGAGTCTGCAGTTTGTCCTTTCCCTGATGAAGTGTTCTTTATAAAGGCAATAGGGATGAGAGTTGGGGTTAATAAGCTCTCACACAAGTGCCGTCTCAGTGCTAATGCCTGAAGACACATTCAAATGCTAATTATTAAAATGGACGCAAGCTAAAGGGATAGGATGCCTGCAGCATGCCACACATTCAAATGACTGAACTGACCGTGCCAGGAGTTTGTGGGGCAGAAGGAGGGGTCACAGGAAAGGCTGCCGGCCCCCCTCTGCCAGGAGCAGGTAAACCCAACACTGGGAAATCTGACAGCTTAACTTCGAACGAATCCGGGTCCCTCTGCTGGGTCTTGACATTTTCTGCAGGGAAAAAAGGAGCTTTCTACAGAGCCCACATCCAAACCGCTCTTCAGCCTGACCATCGTCAATGAAAGTACTCAGAGAGCTACCCAAAGGATAATTACCTGCTTTTGACAGACTTCCTTCCTTCACATATGCTGATCTTCTTGTCTGCTGGGAGATGAGCTCAGTGCTCTGCTGGGATGGCTGAAATATACTCTGAATAATGAGGCACAGTTTGTCTAAAGTAGCCCTTCCAAATGATTCCAAAAAATGTCAAACCCAAAAGCTGTTCCAGCCAAAACATTAGTGACACTTTTCCACTAGAACACAGGAACCAGAGTGATACCACAAAGAGACAGGTCACGGCACGGTTCCAGCACACTGCGATTTTCCACTGCAAGAGGGTCAGCTTGGTACAGGCTTAGCTGGGTTTGGAGCGACTGATGTAAAACCCAAGAGATACCCATTTACTGTTCACATAGTGTGCGTTATGAATTACAATCTGCTAATTTCTGCTAGTGCGTCTGTGAGAATCACCGTGTTATGTTAGCACTAAACACTAGTGGAATGAGCAATGGCTTGCATAAATTAGCATTATGAATCCATTCAGTTGGGCCATATTAAGCAGAGCCATATGGAAGGCCAAAATTTTTTTTTTTTTTTGCATTAACATGCTCAGAAATGGATGCCCTACTGCAAAATATGTTAAGAATCTGCCCATTTGGCCTTTCATAGATGTGGGCAGTGTGAAATAGGAGGTACCTGCTGACTACACCACTGTATCATGAAGACGAACGGGATGCACGAGCCACGTGTCGCTGGGGGGGGTGCTCAGACCTGTGTGTAAGCCAGTGTCTTCCCTATCATGAAGACAAACGGGATGCACGAGCCACGTGTCGCTAGGGGGGGGGGGTGCTCAGAGCTTTGTGTAAGCCAGTGTCTTCCCCACATTGGGTATATTTCACAGCTGCGTGATGCGTACATGCCGTCTGCGTTACCGCTTACATACTCCGTACTCGGCAATTTCGGAGAATGTGGTGGAGTTGTGCCTAATTCCGCATTCGCACCAGTGTCACTCGTACAAAATGTGCACATTGTCAATTTGGGTGCGTTAATGCAAAATAATAATAATAATAAAAAAAAAAAAACTATCACGTTTTATCCTTTCGGCCTCTCATAGGGCTGTCACCACGTCAGGGTGGGTACGCCTCACATAACTTACAATGGAAAATGGTCTCTTCGCAGTATAGCTTGGTTCTTGATGGCAGTGGAAAAGGACCATTAGTTTATTCAAGGTTACCTTCTTGCTATTAGTAGATAACCTGGCCATCATCCAGGTCACCAATTATACTGTACAACACCCTTCATTCATAAAGCCCAAAGGATGAGACATACTTCCAAACACAATGTTCTTGGGGACTTGGCTGATGAGTAACCTTTTGATGAGAGATTTTGCGTGATCCTTGGGGGGCAATTTCATTACATGAGGGGAAAGGGCAGGTGCCCCCTTTTCTTTAAGAACCACCCTGACATTCCACTGTTTCGTAGTTTGAGAAACCTTTGCCACTGGTTGAAAGTGAGGATAAAGGCACAAAAGGAGAACAGGTGATGTACCTGTCTGGGCTGTTCAGAGTGTGAGCGATCCAGGGTTGGGTTCTTGCCCCGAGGAGCCTTTTTGGCCCGGCGAGAGCTGCTGTAACCATGACTGTTGACTTGACCCGACTGGCTGTCCTTGGTTAGGTCCTTCTTTCTGGCAAAGTGAGGGGAGTCACTCCACTGATCACCCAGGAGCCTTCTGTCCCTGGACAACGGTATAGTTGCACCGGTAAACTCTCAATTACTTTTTGGGGAGCATAGTTCATTCCTTTGCTCCTCAATTAACCTTATAACGAAATAATTCATAACGTTTTAGAAAGCAACATGCTTTAAAGGAAAAAAACAGCCTTTAGGTTTAATGGTTTTAGCAAAAGCATGCATCAGTAAAGTTTTATGGGAAGAAGAGTTTAGACAAGATCTGAAAAGTGGAGCAGATGCATGACCCAAAAAGCACAGTTTTCAACTCGCAACCCACCCTCTCCGCCTAGGCTCTTGGAGATACTGATGTGGTCCTGTTAAGCTGCCATCAGTAGCTGAGGCTGGCCCTAGAGGCTTCTGGTCCTTCAAACGGTTAGGCACAAAAGGCTGAACTTCAGCAGACAATTTGCTTTCCTGGTGATCCAGAGAAACAAAGAATGGAGTACTCAGGTTAAAAGGGGAAAGACAAAACCAAAACATTCAATTAGTATTAAAATGGACTATGTACACTCTGGAGCAAAAAAAAAAAAAAAAAAAAAAAGAAAAGAAAGAGACCCGAGAAAGACAACAGTTAATTTATGCATCTTTGCTACATTTGGGTGTTTCCCAATAATGGTCTATTTAAAGAGACATATACCATGCTGGGTAAAGGATACCATTTATAACCACCATGGAAATATCACAGGGCACATTTGGGTCGTGTTTCACGCCATATTAACCGTAGCATATTGTACCATGGTGACATTGGCACGACAACTGAAAGTTTCGTGTGAACTGGGCATACTAGTTAATAATAACTAAGAGAACATTATGCCACCTCGCAGCGACATGTCGTGTGTGCTACGTAAGTAAAGGATAAACAAAAATGGGTCATTTATTTCGGCAGCAAGTAAAAACACGATCCAGGCAAAGCGCCTGATGTGGCCGATTTACAGCCTTTGGATCGATTAAGTGTTGACTAAGATATATTACACGTGTAGCTGAAAGGTTTATATTGTGTTAAATACAAGAAAATTGTTGATTTGTCAGGACGTATTCATGAGTTATAACACGAGAACGGAGTAGCGCTAGGCTCGGCGGTGTGTTGTTAAGCAAAAGGCCAATCTTGTCTGTTAAAATACTGTCCACTTGCAGTGTTTAGTTGCGAAATTCGGGCAGGCTGGCCAACTAACACGTGAACAGTATTCGGATACACGGTGTTCATCGTAAGGAGCATGCATCTTGTGATAGTGTTACACACCGCAACATACGAAGACTATTATACATTTATATACACATTTAAAAACTCCCTTCAATACAACCCAATAAGCAATAGCGTCCAGCCACAACTCGCCTCGCGGAACCTACAACTAGGTTACTCCTGTCCGATTTCCGCGTATAAAGTTCAAGACCAAAACATTATCTATACGTTTTTAGATGCAGCGTACCGTATTTAGCAAATGCGCATCAGGTTTCATGGTTTCCAGCACTTCTGGCTTTCATGATTACCACCTACGAAGCTGCTTGCTTTCCAACGTCCGTATTTTGCTTTACAGACAGCAACACGAGCAGCGAAGCGACAGCGAGCAGGCAGGTTTATAACCACGTGACTACGGCGAGACAGCGGGGACAATAAGAGCGGTAGACTTCGCGCGAACCATATTCTTCAACCATTCCTAAGATAAATACACGATATGGACAAACGTGTTGGGACACTTAGCCATCACGGCTGCGGCCAATTTTATGATAACCTGCTCTAAAATCCATAGGCATCGATAAGGAGTTGGTCCCACCATTGCAGCTATTACAGCTACAAAGTCTTTCCACAAGACTTTGGAGAGCGTCTGTGAGAATTTTTGCCCATTCATCCAGAAGAGCATTTGTGAGGTCAGGCACTGGTGTTGGACGTGAAAGCCTGGCTCACAATATTCATTCTAATGGTGATCGATGGTGTTGAGGTCAGGGGTCTATGCAGGCCAGTCAAGTTCTTCCACACCAAACTCATCCAACTGTGTCTTCATGGACCTTGATTTGTGCTCTGGGGCACAATCATGCTGGAACACAAAGGGGCCTTTCTCAAACTGTTCCCACATTGTTTGAGGCATAGAATTGTGCAAAAAATCTTGGTATGTCGAAGCATTAAGAGCTCCCTTCACTGGAACTAAAAAGCCTAGCCTGATTCATGAAAAAATCACCCCATAAGATTTTTCCTCCAAAATTTATAGGTAACACAATGCAGTCAAGCAGGGAACATTCTGCCAGATCCAGAAGTGTTCTTAGTCACTCCACAGAACATTTCCACTGCTGCAGAGTCCAGTGGTGGTGCGCTTTACACCACTCAATCTAACGCTTGGCATTGCTCCTGGTGATGTGAGGCCATGAAGCACAGTTTTTGTGCTGGGGTTAATGCAAGAGGACATTTGGGGCTCTGTAGTCACCAGAGCACTGAGGAGTTTTACACACTATGTGCCTCAGCACTCGGCAACAACGTTCTGTTACTTTGCGTGGTCTGCCACTTTGTAGGTGAGCTTCTGTTGTTCCTAAACAGTCACTTAGCAATTAATACCATTCTTATAATTGTCCGTGGAATAGATAGATAGATAGATAGATACTTTATCCAGAAGGAAATTTCGGAAATACCAAGCAGGGAAGAAATTCCACACATGGACTTCTTGCAAAGGTGGCATCCCATGACAGTACTACACTTGCATTCAATGACCTCTTCAGAATTACCCATTTTTTCACAATCGTTTGTAAACCTGACTGTGTGGCTAGATCCTTGCTTTTATACACCTGTGGCAATAGGTCAGAATGAAACACCTGAATTCAATGATTAAGATGCATGTCCCAATGCCTTTGTCCATGTAGTACATCTTTGGTGAAATGGGACATACTACAAACACATTGATTTGGCTACATACAGAGATTAGAGTGTACAAAGTTAAGATGCTCATCCATGCATTTGATTAAGCAGCAAGGTTAGGAAATAGTCACTGCAGTGACTCAGACCTTTTAGGGGATACAGACATGTAAACCTAATAGAAACTTTTACACCAAATGAAACTGGATGTGTTCCAAAACCCATTCACTCCTCCAAAAAACACTTTTGCAGAAATACCATTCCAGATCAGTCAAAAGTTGAAACATATAACCAGAACATGTCAGCTTTCATGGTAGCACTGCTTTTAACTCAAAAAAATTATTGTACCTAGTTTCAGATATAATCCAAGCACATATTCAAACTTGGACTTGATGGCCTGAACTGAGCTTCATCCCAAACTAGCAGATGAAGTCAATTAGACATGTGCCAACCTTAATTTAAAATGTGAAAATGGTTTTTAGAAATGAGCTTTTCAAAAAATGTTTAACTCAATTTGAAACAATTTTGTACAAAATTTGCATCTTCTAAAACCCAATTTCATCTGATTAGAATACAATAGGGAATTACCACACTGCAGCCCTGCCTTCACCTTTTGCTAGTGCTGGGAAGATATTTACACGACCCATTTCTGCCAGACTAGAGATGCCAAGAAACTAGACGCTAAAATAAAAACCCAATAAGCCTTCAATCCGTTGATAGCTTTTATTTACATTTCATATCTCACCAATGAGTATGTAATTACAGCCGTGAACAGCAAAGTGAATGCCATACACAAGATGTGGGTGACACACAAAATACAATTTTTTAAAAAGGATAATTAGTCACAAGCTCCAAAGATTCATTTACCCATCGTTTCCTGTCAGTGCTATACGACAACACCAGTGAAATCATGTAAAACTACTTCTAGAGTGGTTATGTAACTTTCAGCACTATATTATGGTGATACATTCATAGTAAACCACTCTGATACACACCATAACTGCCACCAGTAACAAATCCACAGATCACTGAATGAGGCACTTAAGAGCAAAGCTTAAGCTTTAAAACAACCCAGTTTTACTTGTATCCTTGGGTAGAACTTCCAAATGTGCACTGTGTACTTTGGTTGAACTTAGTTGCTGTGAAGAATACAGCTGGCATAGATGTAGTTTTGTAGTCTTACAAGTATTCACTGAATACCCGATTAACAAATATGAATGTCCCAGAATATTCCAGAAGTTCACATTACTGTTTCGGAAGTGGTCTCCTAAACAGGAGGATGTGTGGTTCTGGAAAGGAAAAGAAATTCATAAGCCAACAGTCAGAAAAAAAAGCGAGCTTTAAGCAGTTAACAATAGAGGCCATTAAAAATATACAAGTCATAAAGCACTCTCTCAGCTGGTGGTTGGCAGGACCATTTTCGTTGGATTGCAAAGCATGCTTAAAATTTAAAAACATTTCCTGTAATACTGTGTGTTTAATAGTGCATGAATGTTTTGTACTTCAATATTACAACAATTTTGTGAAAAAAATTTGGTTAAAAAAAAGTGTTGTAAATGAATTAGCAGGCTAAAACATGCGCCCTGAGGTTAAACCAGTTAAGAACCACTGTATTAGAGTATACTGTGCAGTTAGCACAAGAACTCATGGAGTGGGATAATTATGGAGGTAAACCACAAAAGAAAACCTTGCATCCTAGTCAGTCTGTTTACCTACTACCAAAATCGAGAAACAACCACTCTCCCAGGATTTTAAAGTATGTCAGAGCATAGGAAAAAGAAAGCGTCTTAGCAGTTAATTGTATACACATGTAACTTACAAAATGGATACATGTTGTAAGATAAGATGCATTATTATAAGCTAAATAAGTAAAAACGTCAAGTAATTTTCTAAGTATTTTATGGCCACGTCATAGCCTGTCAAAGATATATTACTGACAGTGTTCACTAAGCAACGTTCTTTTAATACAAACCAGGATCGTGGATCATATAGTGCACCCATCCGAGACTCTGCTGCACGCCCAGTCTTCGCCACTCCTCCTCCGACATTAGGTGCGATTTTGGCACTTGTTTCGCCAATTCCCGGGGTAACACGACGTGTCTGCCAGTTCCCATTAAACGTGTAGCATGTTAGGGGTGGTCATGAGAAAACGGCAAACTTCCAACAGCCGAAACAACAACTTCATTCTCCTAAGTGAACCGGGCGGCTAGGGCTTACAGAATCTGCATGTTTGTTAAGCATTTCTCCGAAACGTACACTTACATTCCTGTACTTTGAGTACGGCTTTGCAAACCGGCCCCTCATACGAACCCCACATCCAGTTCCTCTGACGGAGGCCAAAATCACGGCGAAAGGACTAATCTCAGTCGCCAAATGTCGATTTAAACATAGCGGCCACAAAAACGCCAACGTGAAGCGGCCTAACTTTTATCCTACTGGGGTACTTGGATTAGTTTCCTAAATGACTCGAATAAACTCGTCCTTTTAACTGGAAATTAATCCACAGACACATAACGCATTGGTTATACTGCTAACAACAGAGCTACCCCGCACATTCTATGCTAAATTAAGCGGCCCGTTAAAGTACGTATGTTACTATATTTTTAAGATTTACCTGTATTCATAATGCTCATCGTTGTATTTGTCAGAATAATAGATCTGCTTGTGTGCCATATCCTTGAACGGTTAGAAACAAAACGTTACTGAATGAATACGTTATAACGGACTACGGAAAGGCTACACACACTCCGCCAGTACGTCTCACGCCTTCCCTATCGCTAACCGACAATTTTTTAAATATTGAATCAGAACGTATAGAAACTTCTGATTGGGCAGAACAAATCACGTGACCTTCAGAGGTCGCGGTGTCTAGCCACGTGATTCCAAGGGTCACCGTTTTCTACTGTAACCGGGAGCACGTCGAGTTTTTTTTTAGGTACACCTCCTTCATATTTGTAGTTTTTAAACATAAAATCGAGATTATATTTTTTAAATATAATTTTGGCTAAAACTCTTTATACATTAAGAAAATAAAACATCAGAGATTACGTAAATAAGGGTTTGTCAAAGCTTGTCTAGGAGGCCCAGTGCGTGTTGTGCTTTCGATCGTTTTTGTTGCTGATTATATTAAGTAGGGTGACCATGCAGATAATCCATGTCATCCCGGAGCTTGGACAGCTATAGGATTTGCAAACTACCGTTTCATTCAAAAGGTCCTGGATGTTAATGCGAAACGGCTGGATGAGTCTTTCAATCAAGGAAACAAACCAGTCAAAGCGCAAGAAGAACTGAACTATTTAGCCAAACACAGGATCCTGTCAGGTTTATAGCAGTTTGTAAAACCAGAAGGAGCTCAAAGCGTCCGGGATGACATGGATTATCTGGTCACCCTATATTAAGATGACAAATAACACGTGCAGGACTCGATGTAGTTGTGCATTTGTAACTACTACCTAATGATCACAGACCGCTATTCTGTCATTAAAAAAATAAAAAAAATCGACCACCTCAGGTAGATAAACTTATTCGCTTCAACGTGAGTAGAATCAATGCTTGTTAAGATCTGAGTCATACGTTGACGAGAATACGCAGCTGGCTCCAAAACCACATTTAAGAAACAAGGTAATTAAGATGCACAGTAACCTTTACGTGCCACACTGTTGAATACCTGTATTTTGAGCAACAATACTGAATATCTCAAGTAAGTAAGGAACCAGATAGCTCCTAGATCTGGCAGTTCAAAACTTCGTTTTGTGATGTTGCAAATAGAGTTGCTGTAATGCAAGACAAACTTCAGACTCATGATTGACAATAAAGTATCATATGTCACAAGGAGGGTACTGTTGACCCACCCAGAAATGACAAGAAGAGAACAACTTATTTGTTTTCTGTAAATGGCCTGAAACTGATATGAATCTTAAACTTTCATGTAAACCTGTAACAGTTTAGAAAGCAATAGTTATGGTTATTGCACTGCATTGCTAGTGTCCTTGTGCTGTGAACATAATTCTTTGCCAGGTCCCAGTATATTTCTGAGTGCACTTTTGAACACAGTGTTAGACAGATAATGCATACGTCGTAAAGGTAATGCATAATGGAAATACTGAGGTTAATCAGTAGTTGTGTGCATCTACAGGGCACACATCCTCATCAGCTACAGCATAAATGCCCGTCAGTATCCATAACAATGGCCAGTGACTTTTCACCACTGTTATTTTTAAAACAAGTAATAAAAAATAAAACTGTCATTTTCAGAAACGCATGCATTCATTTTCTATGAAAATTACAAACCTGATTTTGTTTTTCCTTGGTGCTGTAATTAAGAGTGACTGTTTTCATTGGTGCCAAATGTACAGGCGAGCCGATATGAGCATTCTCACTTTTACCAGAATATACAGATTTGTATATCCTCATGCATGTGTGCTATCCATAAACCAAATCTGTCCTATCTAACGTTTGTATATCCTCATGCATGTGTGCTATCCATAAACCAAATCTGTC
>JAODKM010000039.1:30971761-30983337 GCA_026780845.1 Petrocephalus sullivani
AGAGGACTGATTGGCTGAAGAATTCTCACACCTGGGTTTTAACAGCTGACCTTAGGGTTATCCCGAAAACCTGCATAGACACCGGCCCTTTGCAGATAAGATTGCCCACCCCTGGTCTAGGCCTTATGCATGTGACCGGTCTGCAGTTTAACACAGGTCGGCAGTCATGCAAGACATTACGCCAGACATCATAGCTCTTCTGGAAGTTTCAGGAGTCTCCTGCATATTGACCGTATCTCCATGACACCTGTGAATGGTCTGCAAATCCCAGAGATCTGTTGTTCCGCTATACAGTGGTGATAAAATTAGCCAGCAGGAAGTTTTCCAGTTATTTACACAACATTGTACTGATATTATTCTGTGATAAACAGTATTTTGACGGTATAATAAAAAGAAATGTTATTCTGGTATTTCTTGATAAAATTTGCTGGAGGGGTATTTTAGAACAAAAATACTATAATACTGTCTAAGCATTGTGGAATATGTTGATTGGCATAAACATACCTCCATGTTTTGTGTTTTTATAGGTCAGTAATCAAACTATGAATTCTTGCAAGATTTTTAAATGCCATTATACAAAAGTATCCACTTAATAATATTATAAAATTGCATTCAATTAGTAATATTTATTGAACAGCACCATTAAATATACCATTAACATAGTTTTTTGTTGAATTCCAGTGTTAAAACTAGCTGTCTTCCCACTGTTTATCTGGTACATGGTCTTTCAGCCTCTATCAAGTGACAGAGAGCAGAAGGCAGAGGTACACCATGCATGGGATTTCATGGACAGGTAGATGTTCTTGCCAAACCTTTTTAGGTTTTAGGTTTAGGTTAGTAAAATGCGTTGTCTGAAATAAAAAGAAATCCATACTTTAGAAGCAGAGTCTTGGCTTATTGTCCCTCCCCTTCTATTCTTTTAACCCTTTTTAATCCTAATTTTACCCCAAAACCCCTCAATTACAACATGCAGTTTCTTTCCAGTTGACAGTGATACTGGTATTTTGCACAGTGTGAGTAATTATTCATCCCGCTGCAGAGACACCAGGTCGGACACTAAGACACCCAGGCATCTGACCAGACAGGCTGTAAAAAGTCCTTGGAGCCAGTTGTCATAGAAACTACGAGGTAATGTGCTTGACGCTACATGTGTCCCTTGATTGTCATTAATAACTACGATAAGGTTCCCTGATTTCTGTACAGCATGACCTTCTCATCGAAACCACTCGTTTCCTAGAACCAGGGAATTCTTTTGAAAGTTTTGGCTGAAATTTTAAAGAACTTCCATTAGATCTATTCTGGGATCACTCTAGAGACTCCAACATGTTCAGCCCATGCCTCCTCATTAGTCACTTAAATGAATGATTCAGTACTCCGGTTAAAAAGGTGATGAATACTATTAAGGTACTTCGTCACTCTGTGGTAATGCTCTATGTTTCTACCAAACTGGGTATGTCAAATGATGTCCAAGGAGAAGCAAGCATACAGTAACCACAGATGGGTAACCTACTAATTGTTACTGGTGAACTGGTGTGGCTCTTGACAAGAACAATGGTGTTGCAAATGGGAATGTCCTTTGATACACAGACAGGAAATATCAGAAGCCATGAAAGCCTGTGGTGTAGCACCCACACACACGCGCACACACACACGCACACACACACGCACACACACACGCACACACACACGCACACCCTCCCACGCATACACAGCCACACACTAACAGCAAAACAAGCAAGTAGCATAGGCAGGCTGCCAGATAACGTAATAACTGAGTGAAAAAGACTATGGGGGCCACCTTTATTGTCAGACTGAGTCAAACGAAGACAGCTAAGGCGGATTTATTCAGAGTGATGACATTATCCATGCAGAGCTGATGCACTGGTCTTTGGGAAAAAAAAGGGGTGTTAGAAAATCTCGTTAGACAAGTCAGGGAAATGTACTGTACGTGGGAGCAAATGCTCCTCATCAAATTCCCAGAAAGGAGACCTAACAGTTTGCAGTGGGCGTGCAGTTTCATCAGGGATCAATCCTCGACAATATCCACTTGTAGATGCAGACGGCACGCATTCAGACCTGCACACAATGGGTTTCTCTAACAGCAAAAGGGAGATTTGATTTCAGGCTGTTTTGCCTGAAGTCATTAACTTTTCCAATTTCAGTGTTGGAATTAGGGGTATGAAGGGGGCGGCAAGACTACCAGTGGCATGGTTAACGACCTCATCTGCTCAGGTGTCCTACGGCAGTGCTTCCCAACCTGCTCCTTGGGGACCCCTAGATGATCCACACTCTTGCTCCCTTTTAGCTCTCTACCAGGCTGTCCATATTTTTGAGTAAAAACATGGACTGTCTGGGGGTCCCCAAAGACCAGGTTGGGAAACGCTGTCCTAGAGAAGCGCAAACGAGTGGCACTTCAGTTGAACAGCATGCACAGAAATATGTTATCAGCACACTGTTCATTCTAAGCTGGACTATTATTAAGTCTATCCCAGCATAAACATTTCATAAAATCAGTCGGAAAATGTTCCATTGGAATTTGTATTGTTGCTATCGCAGTTTTTGCTGTGATCTGCACATAATGGATTAGAGCAGTTAAATGTTTTTAGGGGTGTACAAGACAGAGTCACTGACTGAACCACAGATACAGGTTGAGTACTGTGGAGGTGTCATTTCCGTTAGTAAGGGGTGCTACAGAAATCTTTATAAGTGTGTATATTGACCTGTTAAAAGAGGTGTACAAATTGCCTTTTTGAGAATACTGCCAATTTTCTAGAATATTTTTAATTGCAGATCAATATCCACATAGGATATGGAAAACATTTGTGCCAGGACAGCATGCAACCTGTAAAAGTGTGTTTGCCTCTCAGTTGGAGAGATCACACTTCATATCCTTGTCTGGAGTTGGACAAGCACTCTGAAGACCTGACCCATCCCCTAACCCTAACTCCTGCTCCTACCTCCGCTTTCTGCCCATGCCTGCAATTTATGGGAAAGCAGTTAGCTTTGGAATATGAGGAGGAGGACCAGTCACGACTCTTTCTGCTGACAAATCCATGTGAATTTGTGTGTGGGTGCCGGTGTGTGTTCATGTGTGTGTGTGAGCACGCACGTGTCTTGAGGGGGCGGCGGGCAGGACCACATCCTCCTATGATAGCGAGATCAAGCGTTTTCTTCCAAGAAAGGCATGGTTTGTCTGCTAGCTAGCACGGCCAACTTGCCAGGGAGCCAACACTGACAAACCTACACAGTCCCCACCCATATTCTTAGTTTCATATATACATAACTGTACTCAGAAAATAGCTGATATTGAATGCCGACCGTTGAGCATCGGTAGAGAAGATACATTGCCGACTTCTTTTGACCTTCTTCCTTGCTAATCATGCATTTCATATCTCTTGCATAACGTGACATTTGAATCGTTCTTTCACTAGAGAATGTTTCTTCTTCGTCAGCTTTGATGTGCATCGGACACTCCTCCCACCATGAAATCGTGGTCTCACCGAGACGTCGTCTTGAGTTGTGACAATTCTTATCTGAGCGGAGGGGACACCAGCACAACGCCCTATTACCGATTCTTTTGTCTTTCCACTGAAAGATTCTGCTCGTGTGACTATTGTCTTCGGAGAATGTTTAGTAGAACAACTTTTGTGGGTACTGGCGCGATCGCACCTACAAGTTGAGGTGGCTTTGCCCATAGTACTGGCATACTGGCAAAGCTAAGCAAGATAACCAAACTGGCGTGACATCAGGGCATGTTTACGCAGGGTTTTGGTCATACTCAGCCACATTTATGCCAGATACAATAAAAAGCTCAACAATGCTGGTAGGTGAGACTAGATATTATGTGTAGGTTCTCAGATAGTATATTATATATTATATATCTCGACCATATCTCTTATAAAAACCTTATTACTAAACTAATCTGCACTTTCTATACATTTATTATTACCTGGGTATCAACCCATCCATTTTGTAATTGATTATCCAGTGAAAGGTCTCGGGGATGTAGTGATTTACATAAATGTAAACAGGTTTGCCGACCTCATCATTTGTACCAAAACTTATTACATAAAACAGAGAATATCGAGAGCCACCTGGTTAAATTCACCATGTGAATTTTCAGTTGGTAAGTGGAAAAACTTAAAAGTATGAAGCTCTGAGATAACTAATCACTGAGTATAACCAAAACCATTAGATGCCCCATGTTGATTAATAACAGTTTGGCAGGCCATAGGCTCTTTGTAAGCAGAGATCTAGGCTACAACCTTCATCCTCAATTCAGAGCTTTCAGCGATTTCCTGAGATCTCCTCCTCAGTGAGCTCAGTGGGTAGGTCACATTTCAGAGCCTGGCTGTGATCTCGGTGGCAGATTAGGTCCAGAGCAGAAAGACAGAGCCCAGATTATACGTGAGCCGTGGCTGTGCGAGTTTGACTGAAAGTTTCCAAGATATGACACTGCAATGCATTTTGCTGAATTAGCAGTGTTAGAACCCTATGAAATTTGAAAATGTGTTTGTGAGTCATCTGCCTGATAAACCTCAGACCATTTCCTCCACATCTCTGGCTAATTGAGCATTACTTCACCTCCCAGAGCCATAGTCCAGCAAACTCTGCCTCATGGTGTAAAGGAGGTGCTCATTTATAATTAAGAGTGCTCTTCTATGGCCAGATCATTTAGGGATCTGCTTCCCAAAAGCACAGAATACAATGGCTATAACTCCATCAAAATATTTATTATAGCGAAACTGTTGACCTAGTCAATCAAGGACATTGGCGTCTGGAGATTCTCCTTCATTTGAGATATTTACTGCTGTCTAGGAACCCTAATACTGTGATGTGGGCTACAGGATAAGGGGTCAGGTACTCCAGCTGTGGACCACTGAACCTAAGGATGAACAAGGAAGAATGGGGCAGATCTGCAGAGCGTGCTGCATTCCCGCATCATCAAGAAGCAAAGACAGAAGGAAAAAAGGGAATCGGCGTAGCAGAAATGTTTATATGGCGAAACCAGACTGTGCGAGATGCACCCAGGGAACAACATGGGAAAGGTTTGCCTTCGTGTAAACCATGCCCCACAGTAATAAATAGTAAAAGGTTTTTATGTGTATCATTCCGGAGATCAGGCTTACTGTACCTTTGTCACTGTATACCCCTTCCTATTCACGGAGGACAAGCTATTGTGTAGCTGCTAACGCAAAACAAACTGAGCGTCAACGGAGTCCTACACGACTGCAGTATTATTGTCAAAAGCCTGAGTGCGAATTTCTGATCTGAACATGAATCTCTGTAGCTCTTCGTAAAGGGCACCGGAATCTATGCATCATCTCTGAAGCAGTGCAGTTTAATTTATGGGCTGAATGCAAAGTGTAATTCTATAAAACTGGACTTTTAACCATAAAGATAGAGGATCACTCTGTAGACACTGCACTGGCGGCATTAAATTTGGACGGGAAGATTTCAATGGGAAATATTAAGAGCTCCGACAGAAATTCAAATTGAAGGTTACAAAAGTTAAAAAGTGACGAAATACTGTGTAAACAATATATTGCAATAGAGCAAAACGCTGCAATAATGTTCTTCATTGACAGGTCCGTAACCACAGAAAAAGGAACCATTTCACTGAAATGTTGATCTACGCAGTGCATAGAATACAATATATATATTTGAAACAAATTTGTTGTTGGAAATCATATTTATTTTTCCTGCATTTATGTGTGGTCAGTATGGCTTTAACTGTCACATTTATACATTATATTACTGCAGTATTATTTTAAACCATTTCTGAATTAAACATGTGCCTACTCTTAGTTTTAAGCCTTAAATCAGCTCCCCTGAAAAGTTCCCTTAATCATCTGTCCCACTCAGACCCTTTAATGGCTCAGGTTGAGGTCTTGAACTGTGGGTATAACCTGAGTTGGACCATTGACAGGAATCACCACAAATTCCCTAAAACAAAGGGGAGCAGTGGGATGCAAGACCCTCTCATCAAGCTCAGTCTGACAATAATTCATCAAGTGCTTTGAAGCTCGATGAGGCAGGATCATTAGACAGGGAAGCCCAAAAGCAGAGCGCTGCCTAAATCAGTTCCATGGACACCTATACTGTAGCAGGACAACTATTCAAGTATATGTTAAAATATGTCTAATAGCATGAAAAACAAAAACAGAATTTCAGCGACCGCCTCAGCTCTCGTGTGCGGCAGAAAGGCGGGTCTGCTAACCTTTTGCCAGCAATTCCTTCAGGTCCCGTTGCCCCGCCGTTCCGGAGGTGAGTCGTATCCTTTTTAGCACGGGGAGCGTGTGCCTGTAAGCATGAGTGCGAGATACAGAGAGCAAGCGTCCCAACTTTGCCGGACGTACCGCCTCACTGTCAGCAGAGGAAGAAGGAGCCTGCACACACACGCCGCGCACACACACACACACACACACGCGAAACGGTTGGAAAGAAGGGCCCCCACCCATTCTCCGGCACCCTCCCTTCAAACTGAAACTATTTGGCAGCGATCCCCGCACCTCCACCTGGGCTGCTGTGAGGAGAATGACGCTCCCAGCCGCGCCAGGCCTGGAGGACTTCCTGCATGGGGGCAGAGAAGTGCCATATAGAGAGGCAGGGGGGTCGCGCTTTAGGGCCAAGGTTACATGCTAACCCTGAGAACAGGCGGATCACAAAGCCCCGCAGGAGGGGGGGGGGGCATGCCGAGCCTCACAAAGGCCTCCGTTTTTTTTTTCTTTTCAGGTGTGGATTGACCGTGATGCAACAGCGACGAGCATTTCTACGTCTCTCTAAGCATTCTTCAGCCTGTCAGTTTTCCTGTGCGCCCCTGTCAGGAGAGCTCCCTGTCTTCATTCACTGAGGTTAGCTGGCGCTAAAAATAGCACCTTATCTAATGGGCTCCATAGGAAACCAAACCAAGGTGTCGCACAATCTAAAGAGTTTAAAATGCCAAGAATCTGACAAAAACATGTCGCAGTAAACTATGCCAGGGTGCATATAGTCTGAATGCTTCCTGTATTTCTCCTTCCACGAATACTGCGGCTTTCTCCTGTGTCCCACATCGCCACCAGACGATGCACTTTGCTAGACCTTCAGATGAAGGCTCTGCGCGGAATAGAGTTCGCTGAGTTGACAAAGACTAGAGAAGGTGGTGTGTTATCCCAATTTCATCCTGACAGGTGTGGCTAACCATCTACGTAACTTACCTCATTGCTTTCCCAGTCAATGGCTACTGTACCATGCGCTGATCCCTCTCATCTAGACCCTGACTGTGCTATTATGGGGGCCAGAGTATGTTCATTAGCTTACTGGATATTTTACTGACGTGTAATATAGCTGTAAAACGTGGAAAGTGAATTAGGAGCCTAAGTCTACATCCTTGGTCATAACATTAGCTGACACAATTCATGTCTTCCTCAGTGATGAAACACTGATTGAGAACATATAATTGTAACGGTAGTCTGTTGAAAACCAGGGCATACAGGACAGTATGGCTGTGGGTGATATGGAATTTTGTGGCATATTGTAGCTTTGTCTGAGAAGATTCTGTGATGCCTGCACTACCAGGTACCAGAGCCAAGTTCAGGTACCAGAGCCAAATGCACGTATTCTTTGCCGGTTGGGTTTTGCCAGCAGTATTTATGCAATTTGTCAACTCGTGTACATGCAGGTGAACATTCTGCAAATGCCATCATTTTCAGAAACTGAAGCACCATTTGTGTACTTTGACGGTAGTAAATTTGGGTGGAAGCAGTGGCCCAGTTCAAATGAAGAGACCCTGTTCTGTTTTTGCTGAGCCGTGGGCGTGATTTTTACCTGGAATGTGTCAGAGTGCAGCCCTGCTCGGAGCAAAGAGTAAAACAACATTCTTAGATGGGACAATGGTGCGGGAACCGCACCTAAACCACCAGCCCCCCCTCCCATTGTCACTCCCACTTCACACAAAGGTGCTATGGGACCAGTTTTCCCATAATACCTTGTCATTGTCACTGGGCACAAATTGCATGTTTTTTTTCCTTCTCATATCAACCCCTCTTTAATGTATCGGAAGACAACAGCTTGGCTGGCAGAGCAATAAGCCATTAACGTTTAAATAATGTAACTAGGACAGAAAGAGGGCTTGGTCACTCCTTTAGTCCGCAAATGAAGGCCGTCGAAATTATTAGATCATTTCTGTCATAGTGTTTTGCCTCCTGCACTTGGAATGGTCCTACGATAATTATATTTCGTGAATAATAAAAGAGTCATTGTATGATGTGGCTCTGGAGCTCTGCTATTGATCCTGACTATAAATTCTCTTCAAAGTGGGTCGCCTGGTAAACTCAGCCTGGGCTGTAAAAGCAGCACGTTCCAGGCCCTTTCTGAAGGTCCAGCCGCGACGACGGCTGAGGTCGATCTGACGATCGCGTCCTCGGGTGGACGTCTCACGGTCAGTGCCTCTGCGCTGTGAACATGCTTGGCGATATCTCCAGGCATCCAGTGCTGTGGCTGTAGTGTGCCATGGGGCCCCTGCGAGGGGGCACAGTCATATTCTTCGGTTGTGTCACTTAACACCGTGCTGGTGCTCTTTCCGTATGCGGCCTTTGTCCAGGGGGCTAGGGTCAGACGCCAGAACCTTGCACGGGGCCGGTAGCCTGCAGGACTCTTGCCTGGCTGCGGTTAGACCCATCTCCCCACACTCTAGGCAGTGCAGACCCCTGACGTGGCCCCTTGCCTGTGTCTGCGTCCAGCTTGCCATCTGTCTATTGCAGATTTTTGCCTTTTTCGCTCGATCTACACCAGGAATTCACGAAAACAATGGGCAGTCTCATATTGTCTCAGTTACAGGGGCAGGGCCACCAGGTGTACGGCACGCAACATACTTATTTAACCAGCTTTTAATTAAACTAAGCTGTTTGCGACTCAGTTTAACTTTAGTGTTGGTGTGATTTGTTTGATGACTGTCTGTGACTTGTATTGATTATTGAGGATGCACCAGTGTGCATTGAAATTTGCATTGCAGTAATTCCCCTGATATCTGATTTTGTCAGCCACAGCTACAGAAAACTAGAAAGGAGGAATGCTCTAAATCCAGAATTTACCTTAGTGTGTAACTCTAGATAAGGAATAGGGAAAACACCCTGTTTTGTCATTATTTTTGTAATACAGTCAAAAGATCAGAATGAAGTATACAAAAGCCACCCGTGCTGACGAAAGCCATCCATGCTGACGAAAGCCACCTGTGCTGACGAAAGCCATCCGTGCTGACGAAAGCCATCCATGCTGAGTTACCATATTTGTGTGTTTGAGGCTTTTGCCATTTCGTTGTAATAAGGCTGGACTGAGGCCCATGACTCCCATGTCAATTGATGCAGATCGATTTGATGACGACTGTGCTCTGAAGCTATAATTAATCTTCCTTCACAATTCATTTAACGCAGTGTCATGCTTGTTTTCCTGTTTATCTTGCTTTTGCACCTGTAGAGTTATTTAGGTTTTTTTTTTCCTTTCGTTTATCTAAAGCATCACAGATACTGCGACGATCTAGTCCAAGACATCCAACCCTCCATTGCGTCATTTTCTGTTCGCCGTTGACTGTTGATCTGTAACAAGAAAAGTTGGGTTTGGGCATTAGTTTAAAAAAGTGTTTAAATGGTCAGAATAAAAAACTGTACATTCACACATCTGCCAGAACTGAGGCTGGCGTGGAGAAAAGAATGCAATAAACTAACAGAGTAAACTTCAGATGAAGGATTCAGATGTAAGATCTTAATCATTTTCCATTTAAAGTCAATTAATATAATTCACAGGAGAAATGACCAAATGACCTCTGTCAGAGCACAGTAACAGAGAAGATTCATTGGAGGATACCTTAGAATAGGTGCCTGTTCGGGACTGCTGTGTGTGCGGCCAAATCCTTTTTTAATATTCTTTGAAGATGATGTTACAGGGTCAATAGTTCATTTCACTGGATTATTTTCTCAAATACAAACCAGATTTATTCATTAACATTCATTTACTTGCACTGAAATTAATTGTCCCCAGCTCAGTAAATATTTAAAGTGGCTGAGTGGCACATCGCCACAACATCATTACTGTAGCTGTTACCTACGATGAATAATTGATGCTTTTGATCTACATTGTCAATTAATTGAAGTATCAAGTTTTGCTAACAAACTATTATTCTGCCCTGGCAGATGAGCAATTAATCTGGTTTAGTCCCATAGACTTCTGAAGACCATGTTAGTGGCCAATAGGCAAGGATACTTCAGACATGGTTAAGGTGCCGGTGAGGGCTCTGGTGTCATCTACAGAAGTCACTGTTCATGCACTTGTAAACCCTTAAAGCAACTGATTACTTTGACCAGGCACAGGAAGTTAGCCGGTGAGAGTACGGAACAGGATATGGTAACTCTTATCTACTGATTCTATCAGTGCCATATAAATATAAATCTCCCTCTTCCTTTTGCAAACTGATTTTGTTGGCTGTGTTAAATACTGATGATTCAGTGTCCCTTTTTTTAAATATTCTTCGGACATGCAATGAAGGTGTTAAATAGTAATATGTGTAATGGCAGATGAGTTTCCTGTTCTGGGTAAAAACTGAGAGGTATTATCATCTTCTAGCTGTCAGTGACTCTGGTCTTCTACCAATATCCTCTTATTAACTCAACTTTATTATGTTATTTTTCTCATCAGTAACATATCACGCCAGTAGGCAATTGCCAGTGAGGGCCACAGATTTATAATGTTGTCTTATTGTTCTATGCTCAAGCTTGGGTTTGGGCAAGTTTGGGTAAATGGGATTCGGCTATTTATACATTCATGATGCCGTCTGCACCTCCTCCAACTTGTCCTGTGCACGAGTTTGGAGACGGCCCTCCGGCACTCTGCAGAACCGGCAACTACTGCATCCAACTGCCAGCATGTATCAACAACTCAGGCCCGAGCCTAATTACAGGAACAGGGCAACGGATTTAGCAGGGATCCTGACCGAAACAGAGCAGGCTGACGGGAGGGTTCTCCTGGAAGGCCCGACTGGACGGGAGATTCACAGGCGCGGACCACAGAGAGGGGAGGGGCCCAGAGGCTATTTTGAGACTCACCGCCGTCACTATTTATCATAGTTTTAGTCTCTGCGCAACACTGCACCCTCCAATTCCCTGCATGTTGCGGGGCCCGCTGCCTTATGCACCACCCCCCCGCCCCCCCCCCCCCATCTCTGACAGGACCAGCATCCAGAGGCAAACTCCCAATCCCGCAGCCCCCCCGCTGCTGTGGGACTCCAGGAACAGTGATGACAAGGTGACATGCTACCTGTTTCCTGTGCACCTGTCGCGTGTCCAGCACATATATACTTATAAGGACAGATAGAATTTCTGAAAAGGGTTTTTAATCACCACCTTGTTAAATGTTTTTGTCTCTGATCATTATGGTAACTGGAGGATATGAAAAGAGTGCTCACATGAAATTTGTTTTTAGCGTAACATTCTTTTAGTATTACTATATATTTCAGATTCGCTTGTGGCTACACGTGAGCTGCTGCCTTCGTACACTCTACACGTGAGCTGCTGCCTTCGTACACTCTACACGTGAGCTGCTGC
>JAODKM010000039.1:30998264-31018265 GCA_026780845.1 Petrocephalus sullivani
CTGTGATGGAGCAGCATCCCATCCACACTGTCTCGTTCCCTATGATTCGAGCCTGTGGAGCATTACTGATTGCATGTATATAGGTTGGCTGCCCCTCCCCCTGCCCCCTGCCCCCCGCCCCCCACACACATTAGCTCAACTTCCAGGAAACAGTTGACTGGGGGCAAAGTTAAAAAAAGAGATGCACACACTTTTTTCTGATCATATAGTCACAGTTGGTCTTAAATGTATTAGTCGGCAATCATCATGGGATGCAAATGTTGCATGGTGTTAGTTGTTCACACAGAAGTTGCAATCTTCCTGAGGTTTGTGCTCAACTTTTCATCATGTGTCTCTGTTTAGCACCATATATAGCCTATATAATTATACATATCGCATGATACATGTATTATATATAGTGTGCATAAGATACACTTTGGATTTCTGATTCCTTGCCTTCCTGCTGGCCTATAAATCTTGCATTCTGGCATCTTGCTCTTGTGTCAGAACCTCTGGTCTAGTCACCGGAGTGTCTTGGAATGTCTTGGAGATTGCTGCAGTGCAGGACAATGACATCTAATTAAAGTGCTGTAAACATAGTCATAGATCATTTGGAGAAATATGCTGAGTGTTGAAAATAACATGATAGATACCATAGTTTATGCACAAATGATTATTGTATTTAAAAAGGGCATGAGGAGCCATCCCTTGTCACCCCCTGGTGGCCATGAATTGTCAGAACATACATCTCTAAACCATACAGTCAAACCAGGGCTTTATTGCCATACCATCCATACAGAAGTGTACAGTGACAGACTCAGTAATATTCCCCCAGCTCCACAGTGCCACCTATGGACAAATATGGGTTACATGTACAGGGACCTGCTGACAAAGGCAGTGCACAACAAGGGGATGAACATACTGCACATAGCACCAGTAAAGACAAGCTACAACTCAAGATACATACATTAGGTGCTTTAAATATGAAGAACAACCTGAAGGAATTAGACAGTAGGAAGATGAATGACTAATGAATATGCAATTACACACATTTATTATAAGCCATAAACTCGCTCCTAGCACCAGAAGTGGATTATGTTTATTTTGTAAACATATTATAAACATTAATAAGTATGTGCTATGTAAAAATAAAGGATATATGATATTCTTAGATTCCCTAAGATTCTAGATTATAGACTGCAAACCCTTCCACTATCTTATATCTACACAGCGAGGTGGCTTGAAGTTCCGGAAGATTCTTTGACCATGGTAGAACGTGCAAAATACTTTTATTCTCAGTTTTTCAACAGATCTCTGAGCAGTTTCCACATATCAGGTTTCCCACGTGCTTCTGAGAGCTGCTGCATCAAACTCCGGAAGAGTGACCACTTATGTTGGAAAGACAGCAACAATCAGCTTGATTTACAGAACAGATGAATTTATACCTACAGCGGTCACGAGAGGATAGCATGCTGCATTCACTACAAAACATATCAGATACCTGCTGTGTCCAACCCGTCTATGCTGTTAAGCAGCCTCTGCAATACTAAACTGTAAAAAAGCATTCCTACACATTGCCTTCCTGGCACAGATGCAGGCTGTCCTCTCTGTGACACCCCATAATTGATACAAAACAGACTTATAAGCATTGCCATCCTGCATCAGTCGTTAACAAGGATTCCTGGAAGTTGGTATGGTGCAAACACTATACAACACTAAACACTATAAATGGAGTGGTGATGTTCTTTGAGTTTTCTAGAAAATGTTCTTTTCTGGGTTAGCCATCTTGCTGTCTGTGTGTATTTGTGTGGCAGGCTGGTTTCACACAACACGCTCTAGCTATGGCTGCTGGTGCTGCTGTACATGCCATTTTGATCCTCTGTGCTTGTCCATTAATGTATGCATTCTATGCATGTTCTGACATCTTAAGTTCTCTGCCTTCCTTCCCATATGTCTGGATGGTGCCCAGGGTGGGCATCATCTGAGCTGGAGTCCTGGTTCAGTCCCATGGAAGGGTTGCATCATGGTTGCAGGTTTCAATCTGCCACCTATACAGGCCAGCGTGGAGAACAGACTCACTGCTGGACTGCGGCTTTGCCCTCGATCACAGCTTTCACCCTGCTTTTAGCAAGCAAGCCCTCTCTTTCTTTTAAAGTAATATTAGGATGTCTGGGGGGCTGTACGGCCTATTGACCTTGGACCCCCAGAGGAGTGGAGGAGTACTTAGGAGTTTGTTTTTGTCATCTGTCTTCTGCCTTTCATTTCTTAGCCTTCCATTTTCCCTATTCCTTTACAAATGATGCAGGAATGTATCACAACACACCTTGGGGCAACTCTATTGTGAAAGGCTCTAAATAAAAATAAATTGAATTGAATATTGAAACACACATCAGTTTGGGTTTATGGATCCACATAACAGGGCTCTGAGGATTGCTCTGCTGCCTCCTACTGGACGAAACTGCCATGTGACCTTGCAGTTTTCTTATGGCTGGCCTGCTGTACCAAGCCTCACTTACTGGATCACGTTCCGTGAGGCTGCCACATGTGAGTTGTCATCCCACTTCTTACTCCGACGTGGTGTTCTCCTTCACCCTTTGAATTTCTGGCTGCAGAATTTTGGCAAACAGCATCCTGCATTCATGTAAGCAGGCACCCTGGCTGTAGTGGATCTATCCAAACATAGTGTTGAAACAAGAGCAAGACATTGCTAGGAGTTTTCTCCCAGTCTGATCAACTGCTTGGTTACTTTGTTCAACGTTGTAACTGCTATGAGTAGCATTATAAGGCATTACATTATAAAGAGTTTTGCAGCAAAATAATGAAAACAGGTCGCACTTTGCTTAGATAAATGGAGACAGTTATTCAAATAAATCTAAGCAAAGTGCGACCTGTTTTCATAATTTTTTCGTAGTATCTTCGTTGTGGTCAGCACTCTGAGAACTAAATTACTGGGAGTGTAGCCCTTGTTTCTGCATTTCATTATAATGAGTTTGTAATACTTATACCTCAACTTGGTGTTAAACTGAATTTAAGTGTGGAAATCAGCTTTGTCCAGTGTTTTCAAGTCGCAAGGAAACTTTTTGTCAGTTGTGTATGGTGTATTCAGGGGCGACTCCTCTGAACAAAGGCCTTCTGGGCATAACTGTGGATGTGTGTTAGCTTGGCAAGGCTATATGATGGCAGCCGCCACCTTGCCACAAATTAATTCAATCTGCGGGGCCATTATTTTCCGGATTTCTGGTTTTTGCTGAATGCTTTCCCTGAAGCTCTTCTAACAGCCAGGAAAACTGTCCAAAAGAAATATGGGCAAACCCCGGGTGAAATCTGATTAAATGAGTTCTGCACCTAATTCTCCAGTAATCCACTTTCTAATAGAAAGCTTCTGCTTTCACCGTTAATTTATTAGGAAATGGATCAGACCACCGATTCTAAGGATGTGACTGTGTTGCAATGGAATGCAACTTTAACGACAAGGTCTCTCCTAAAAGAGCAGAGGAAGATGGAGATGTCCAGTCATTCTACTTGCCAGGTCCTCTAAGATATCCTGGACCGTCTCACATAACACTACGTTGACTGCTTATTTTGCTTGCAGAGATGTTTTGATTTGAAGAACATAACTGGAGTTATTTGTTGGGGACAGAGATGAGCCGTTAATGCTTATCTAGGTTCTTTGAGGGGTCGTTGCAGCTCTATGCCACAGCTTTATTTACCTGACCTTCACCATAGCTGACCTGAGAGAAGACAGCCTGAAATATTCTCTGCCAGGTGCCTAGGTGCTTGTTTGTTTTTTTTGTTCACCACAAGGGGGCAATATGGGATCTACAGACAGAGAAGGTACCTAAAAGAACCAGAGGTCTCCCTCCAAAACACCTTTAGACCCAGAGAGGCAAGCACTGGATGGGGTAATTGGGTAACGCTCAGTGATGTTTTATACAGGTTCTAGGAGATTCCAATGGTTCAGACAGATATCCAGTGACAGATTTTCCCATACAGAACTAATATCATTTGTATATATTTACTGTAACATTTTATTAATGCATAATTTTACTGTTCATCTTTCTGCATGATATTATATCAATATAATAATCCATCCATCCATCCATTTTCTGTACCCACTTGTCCTATTCAGGGTCGTGGGAGGGTCCAGAGCCTATGGGCACAAGGCAGGGAATAACCTAGGATGGAGCACCAACCCACCGCAGGGCACACTCACACACACCAGTCTCTCACACATGCACACCTATGGGCAATTGGGTAACTCCAGCTAACCTCAGCATGTTTTTAGACTGTGGGGGGAAACCGGAGCACCCAGAGGAAACCCCATGATGACATGGGGGAGAACATGCAAACTCCACACACAAGGAGCCATGGCAGAGACTCGAACCCTGGTCACGTGAAGCAACAGTGCTAACCACTGCACCACCTCTTCAATTAGTGATGATATCAATCATAATAAAACTACTACCACTAACATTATTGATGTTATCATCATTATTATGTCATATTATGAATGCTGTCAGTTAAGCTGAGAATTATTTAAATGCATTACTCATTAATAAAATGCTTCAAAATATGTTTGGTTTTCTTAAATTCTTACAGCAAATGTGGTTTATATATACCTCGATTACCTTGTTATAATCACTTATGGTGTGTGATTGTAGGTGTTATTAAATATTAATAGCATTAGTACTGCATCAACATATCACACCTCATGCTCTGCTAATATATGCATTATGTTTATTATTATTTTGAAAAATCCACTTATGCAATATACAATTGTATGGCAGTTTACAGCTGATCAGGATGGTGCATATTTACAGTAAATGGCTTGTTTACAACAAGTTTATACCCCACTGTAAAACTAAGCAAATTGAAACCTGTTCCAAATATGTTTTTCTCTAATTAAAGGCAGCATGCTAAGAGGTAATAACCCTGTAATGTATAAGTGGTGGAAGACGGATGGATGGATAGATGAGTGGATGGATGGATGAATGTTAAGAGGTCTGATAAGGTCACATTCAGCAACTGTGCTTTATCACCATAGTCCTACGCAGACCTGAAGGATGACATTGGGCTTATCATTAACAGTGTGAGTTTTGTGTCAGAGCTCCAGGAATCGCTGCTCCACCTGAGGAGAGGGGAGAATTTTGCTGTAAAGCAAATTTTTTTTTTTAGCTGTCTAGCTAACTGCCTAAATATAAACTTTGTTCCAGCCTGGTACACTGTATTTTGACAGACCAACCTTCATGGAGTCACCGATCTGGTGCTGGGGGAGTTTCACCCGAAGGTTTCTCATTTCTGCAGGTGCTTGGCCTCATCATGCCAGCTATTGGCTGACATTTCTGAAAGAGTGCACTGGAGGAGCGGGACGGGCCTGTACTGCATTGGCTGGCAAGCCTGCAAATACCCATCATGCATCAGGCTGCAGTAATGCAAGAAAATGTAGCTTGGGGGTGAATAAAGGAACCAAGAAAAAATGTGTCTAATTTCATAACTAGACAAACCCTAAATAATAACAGTGGGGCCTATAAGCACAATGGGGGCTTAGATATATCATTCTGGCATCAGAATATTGCAAACCCTGTTTCAACAATGCAGGAAAGCAAACACAGTCGACTCAGAAGGAGGATCACAGAGAACACAGGCCGCTGCTGTAACTGGAGAAAAGAGTTTTGCTTAATTCTCTGCTGCCTGAACCTCCAGTGCACCCCTCGTAGCTGAGTAGCTTAAGTGCATTTGCTGCCGAAACCCATGCCGTCGCATGCCCGAGTCGCATGCCGTCAGCCATCGCCTCAAAATGACCCCAAAACGCTGTAAATCACTCATAAAACACTCCAGCTTTTGACGACTACTGAGAAGCGACATGACCTCTCCAGGTTTGCCCTTGTCTGCTTTACAGAAGAATGCCGTTGTGTGGCAGGGTCTTGTGAACAAGGACGCTGTGCCCTGTGGTCTGACAGGAAATGCCTAAAAAAGACGGGGCTCTGCAGCCCCATGGCCCTCTTGGAATGGTACCACTTTAGCCTAATGTAGAAAGTGTGAGCAGAATTAAGCAGCCCTGAGAGGGGATGAGGGGTAGAGCTGCCTGGGGGATGCATCACTGAAAGACATAAAATCGGTCCATGTTGAACTGACCTGCAGATGCTCATGTCACGTTGTCTGGGATACCAATCCGGAATGTAGAACATGTAACTATCTGAGGTTCAAGGTATGGTTTGGATAATTACAGGTACAGAATCAGCGTAGCCCTAATATTCTTATTAATCTCTGTGACATGTTTGTCTTACATTCAATGATCAACAAAATACAAAACACCAATCTCACTGGAGAAAGGGCACGGATCTCAACATGGGTCTCAGCACTGGCACTTCAAGTCTGAGGTGGGACCCCGCAGCAAAATAATGAAATATAATAACTTTAGTGACCAAATAATCCATCCATCCATCTTCTGTAACCACTTGTCCTATTCTGTGTCACGGGGGTCCAGAGCCAAACTCAGAGGTTACAGGCATAAGGTGGCAAACAACCCAGGATGGGGTTCCAGCCCATTGCAGGGCACAGTGATACACCATTAACTCACACATGCATGACTACAAGCAATTTGGTAACTCCAGTTAACATCAGCATATTACTGGACTGTGGGGGGATTACCCAGAGGAAACCCCCATCCGTTGTGACCATATCCTGGAAACGAGTAGGGAACCCGGATGGGTGGAATCGTAATCCTAATGTGTTTTGAGATGGACTGGCATCGCACCCATGGTGTACTGCAGCCTTGTGCCCTGTGCTGCCTCTGCTATTGTTAAAGTCTCCCCATCACACGGAACACAATAAGTGGTTGGGAGATGGAGAGGATACACAGGGAACATAACAAAAAGCCTGTGCTGCTACTATCATGTCACACTTTGTCTGGGTGACAGGCGTAGAGAGAAGCTGGACTCCTGTGTGGGTAGCAGACTGTCTGACCCAAGTCGCCCATCAGCTGTGGCTGGGTCTCCATGGCGATGCTGAATAACTGGCATCATTCTGCCGATGGGAGGAATGTGTCCCGCTGGCCGGGGGATTCTCAGCCGGTCAGTGCCCGCAGTCCTGTCATGGAAAACAGGCTTGACGCGAGCATTCCTGCAGAAATGCCACACAACAGTGCTGTGAAAAGCACCCAATCAGGCGAGCAGCTGCTTCCCAAAGCCAACATTGTACTGACACAGGAAAGAGAGCATGACTGTGTATTTTATATATCTGTTTGCTAGATCAATCAAGTTATTTTCCACAATTAACACTGTCTTCAAGAAATTGCATGTTATAACTTGAATATTCTGTGAATTTGTAGCCTTTTTTAAAAAACTGCTGATGCGGTTACAGTGGCAGTGACCTGCAGCCTATTAGGGTGTAAGGTAGGGTACACCCTGGACAGCACTCAGGCCCACTGGCAAACACACAATTGCACTCTCGATTAAATTTAGATGTACCAGTTTCCTGGACTGCTTGTCTGAGGACTGTGGGATGTAGCTGGAGTTGCTTAGCAAGCTCCAAATAAAAGCTTACCTAAGCAAAGCCTGCATGTATATATCTGGAAAGGCGTGGTGTTCCAGTCACGATGCATGTCATCCTCACCTGCCCCAAACATCATACTGTTTGGGTGTATTTTCCCTGGTTTTCTGCACACAAGTGCATCAGTAATTGGTCTTGTTACACTGTGCTGCTCAGCAACCCGGAGTATGGTTGAAGCTGCGGTTGGAAGAACTGGAGTGTTGGATTCTGTAATCCCTTGGACTGCTTCACACGGTCTCGAGTCCGTGGTGAGCAACCCCAGCTAGGAGAAGGGCTCAATCAGCCAGCTTTGCAAAGGATTGTGGGTACAGACTGGCCTCCCACGCTGCCGTCCAGCGTTGCTGTTACCTCTGGACATGCTTTCACTTCATGGGAGCATACAGTACCTGTCTGCTATGGCAGAACTGTGCCCCCCGAGATAATTCCTGTTTAGAACAGAAAACAGAAAGTAAATATTATGTTGTTGTGGAAAAACTCGAGATGGAATAAAAAGTATATAATTTGAACAGCCTAAGACCTGCCAGGAAATTCAGTTTTGTTTTTGGGTTTGTCAAACTGTCAAACTCAAGCCCTTAACTATTAACAGTAATGCCCCAGAGGCATTAGTGCTGGCAGAACGGTGTAAAGACCAGGCCAGACCTTATTCAGAGTGACCTCCCTAGCGCCCTCGGCCCTCACCGCAGTATTTATACTTGTTCACGTTGCGTTGTGGGAGAATATTAGAAGCAGGCCCCACATGCAATGCTGTTTCCTGCCATATTCTGTTAAACTTTGTCCTTATTCCATATTGTGCTGTTCCTGGTGAAACTGGAAGATGACAGAAGATACTGTTTCTGTTCAATTCACCATATTCTTCCCATTAATTACTGCTGAACGAATTTATTGATAGATGCAGACAAGCACCGGGCCCTTCCTGGTCTTGAACTAGCAACCTTATGAGTCAGGGCATCAATAAACGAGTGTTTCCTGGGTGGATTTTGATTGTAAGATCATGCCACCTTGCTATCTTGAATAAAAAGAAGATCCTAGCAGACCGGATTACATTCTGTTGGATGGTGGGTGTCCAGGAGATAGGATGGATCTAAGGATAGAGTATGGTCCATATTTTAACATTTTAGCTCCTCAGCCTAACATAATTATTCTTCTATCTTTAAGTTCATTGGCGAGAGTCATAGGCAGAGTATTTCAAAAGTTTTTCTTTTTTATTCTAAAAATTAGTGTACTTCATTTCTGTGAATTGTTTTGTTTTCCATCGTTTTTTGTGTGTCAGGTTTATGTGGCTTTCTTAACGTTGCTGTCTCTGCAAGCTGTCACACAAAAAGCCGAATTACAGACAGGCTGAGAATACCTTCGCACTCCCTCTCGGCTGTACGGCATGCCATGCGGAGCTTGCAGCCCAGCTTGACTTCTGATTGGTGGAGCATTCTGTCAATCAAAGCACCTTATTGGTGTGGACACAAATGTGTAAATTGACATGCTTGGAAGGCATCTCATGATGTCTACCATATGTTGTGGTTCAATTAGTGGTGCTGTTTTCCAACCCCAACCCTCCATGATTTATTGCGGCCTGTGGCGTTTTCCTGCTGGATTAAACTCCTGGTGCTAAACCCAGTGGATGAGTCATGCGTCTCACGTCTGCTAGATATAGTGTCAGACAGGTAATAGGTTCAGAATGTGACATTAATACTGCAGAAAGCCCCTAATTGGGACTCAGTGTATCCGCATCATCACGGGTCTCTGCGAAGACGTTTCGTCCTTGGCAGCCGAGTGGGACGCGATCCCTCGGCCTCCTGTGTTCTCGCTTTGTCTCTTGTGTCCCTTGTGATCATCTGGGTGTTTTATCCAGATCCAGGGACGTGCTGCTTTTATCATGATACTTTGTGTTTCTGGTGGCTATCGTTCTCAGCGAGGTTTGGAAGTGCTTGCCAAGACTCAGGAATCATTAAAAACAAAGCGTCCCCGAATCATGGCGACTCCCAGTCATTATCTTGTCATTGTTTTTTTAGTACATCCATTTGTTTACCCTGTAATCTTTTTTTTTTTTCCATGACTATAAACTTGACAAAATGAATCAACAACTTAAGCAGTATATCCAATAGCCTACATTCCCTCACTATGTGCTAAACCAACCAGATCCTAACATACAAACACATATGCAAACACTTGAAAAAACACATCTTCCGGTGTCCACGTTGCCCTTCATCAATAATTTAATATCCTTGAAATAAATCAGAGTTTAACAGCCGCCATGTGGCAGTTGTTAGCAATTAAGCAAAAGAATTTGGCAAGGCGTTCAAATGCTAAATATCAGTTTAAACTAGAGTTTAGGTTAATTTTTTTCATACGTGAATCCAGATACGCGGGGTGGATTTCCTGCATCGGGACACAGCGCAAAGGTGTGTGTGATGCTTCGGCTCGCTTCTGGCTCACCTCTTTGCTGTCAGAGAGTGACTGAGCCCTGGGTGCACCGACGGAGCTTTCGCGCTAATGCAAAGACACCACGCTAACTCGTTTTCTTTTAACATCCTCTCCTATTCTCTAGTGTGACTCGGCAGCGGTAACGCTGCCTGCTGGAGTTTATCATACCTCACCCCCCATATTACTCTGCTTATTCATTATTTATTACGCTGCTTTTTGTTATTATATTGCACTGCCTTGCCCTTTGTCCTGTCCCCCAAATGGCAATAAGGACTTGGGACTTGAGACCATCAATTTAAAAAAGTAAGACGTGCCAGAGCTAGCCTATGTGACATTTAGCATTTGGGGAACTTAATCACAGTAGTAATGCTGTGTGGGCAGGGATGTACTGGCCATCGGGACTACCGGGAGATTCCCGGTGAGCCGCGGTCTTTGTGGGCCGGTGGGTTAGGCATTTAGTTTTTAAATTATTTATAATCATAATTCTGTTTGGAAGTTTATTGTTGTATAGTTGAAATCCCATATTTGTGTCTTTCTAATTAGCCGCAAAAAGCTGATGCGCACTGCGAGACTGACTACTAAACTTACGATCAGCACACGTGACGTATTCGCTGAGCATTGGCCAATCAAAATCAAGTTCAAGTTTTTGAGCGGGTGCTGAGCAAGCAACTGCAGCGATTGGCCAAGTGAGCCGATGCCGTGTGCTCTGTGTGCAACGATAGTGAACATGATAAAACACAGAATATCAAAACGTAAAGGAGGAAGTTGAGAGAGAAAAAAAGACAAGCACTTGAGCTAGAGGCCACCAAATGTGTTCAAATAAGTCTGTTATTTGCTGGAAGGCCGGCAAAACACTTAGGTGAAGATGTCAGCAGGGCGGCCCGGACTGCTGAGGAGAGACGGACATTTAATAAACGTAGTGTTAATCAGAATCCACTCTCAAAGGTTTTTGGCTATTAAGGGATTTGCATATTGGTATTGTGACCTGATAAAACAATTAGCATTTTCTTATTTATAATTTTTCAATTCATTTTAATAGTAAATAAATTGTATTTATATTCTAATCAGCCATTTTACATGCATATTGAGGATAATGGAAACTGAATTAATACATATAGATACATACAGCGTGTGTGTGTGTGTGTGTGTGTGTGAACGTGGTGGGCCGGTGTGGATGTTTTTAAGTCCCAGTCCAACCCTGTGTGTGGAGGTCTTTGCATGCAGCTTTTGATGTAGTCCCATTATGCTAAAACAAAGACGTTTATGTTAATATTTTAAAACATTTTTGATAATTAAAATTCAGAGTTCTGAAATTCGCCGCAGTTAAAAGCTTAATTAAGTACTTCAAATGGTCTTACGCTAAGTCATTTTATTTGTTAAGCAAAAAAAAAAAAAAAACTATCTAGAACTTACAGTCTACATTATTTCTAATTATATGGCTGGATTATTAATGAAGAACGAAGCTGCAGTTTGTCACCTTGGGGAGCCGGCACCCTGTCATACCACTGAGAGCCCAGCCATTAATTTACTCGCTCTTCCGCTCCCCCCCGCCCCCACAGAATCCAAGGGATCGCAGGTTGTATACAGAACTGGGACGTGAAGGTGACAGATGCATGTTAACCTCCCTCTAGGGGGTGCCAGAGTGCTCAGTGCCAGCCCAGCCTGGCAGCAGCCCAAGGGTATGCCTCGCTCCACCAAGCCCAGTTTAATCACTGCAGGGCTATGGAGGTACGTGTCCTTGAGCAGAGTGCTGTACCCTCCAGCTATTCCCCCAGCAGCATTAGCTTCCATAAATTGCATAGTGCTCCTAATTTGGGGGCCGGGTCCTACCTGGTGAGGACCGCCATATCAGCATAGTAAGCAAGGCATGGTGGATATGAGGTGAAGCTCTACATCCTAGGACACTTGTCAGGGGACAGCTGCAAGTCTCACTTAACTGTGGCCTCCCTGACTATGAGAACACTGCCACCCAGCTGATATTGTCGCCCCCTGCTGGACGTACACTAGTAGTTCAGGCCACAGGGCAGACTTCCTCAGGCAGTGTGGATGCTGCCCGTCCTGTTAGGGAGTGGCACCCCTCGCTCCTGTGTCCGTCACTGATTTTGGGCTTGTTAGGGCACCTGTCTAAGAGACACCTGTACCCCCTTGTATGTCCTGGAGCTGTTGATACGATTTGTACATGACTCCAGATGCATTCATTTAATTGAATACATTTAAAGCTGAAGGCAAACTCTAGGTTGCCATTTAAATTGCAAATTTTTACTACCAGTTCTACTGGATAAACAGAAGACGGCTCGATGTATGACCAGTAGACACTAGCGTTGCTAGGATTTTAAGACATCTGGGGCTTAGCCCAGCAACCTAATCTGTCCCAAGGTTCTCAAGCTGAGAACACGGCTGTTAAAACATCTGCGCTAAACAAATCATTTGGGGCTCCGTCGGCGTCCGCCTGTAGATATTCGGAAGCATTCACATATTGCGTACTGGAAAAATACCAACCTACAGATCCCTGAAATAAGCCCCTATAAATAACAGATAATGTGAACAGTCAGGCAGCCACAGTCAGTCTCTTCCGGTGAGTATCTTCCTCACCGACCTTTGCCTACTCATCTGTGACAGAGATCTCAGTGCACAACAATATGAATAAACCATGCAAGCAAATAGCACAGACACAAATGCAGCTCGCAGACCTCCGGATCAGAAGAGTTTCACCCTACTGAATGCTTTTAAACTGAATTTTAATGCACTACATTTAATTACCGCTAAATAGAAATGTTTGAAGCCTGATGCGTTTGTTTTTTGTTTTGGATGAAATGGGGGCATTCGTTCATGAAGAGTGTTTGTAGCTTTGCAACAATTTATTCCATCCTAGTTGCCCCGTCGCATTGATGTCTGATGCATTTTAACAAAGCTTTGTGTTTTATATGGAAGCATACTGCTGCATTGGCAAGTAGACTTACACACAAGGTATGCGAGGGCTTCTTTGGGGATAACATACACTATGCTGCCAAAAGTATTGGGACACCCCTCCAAATCATTGAATTCATGTGTTCCAATCACTTCCATGGCCACGGGTGTATGAGATCAAGCACCTAGGCATGCAGACTGCTTCTATAAACATTTGTGAATGAATGGGTCAATGTCAAGAGCTCAGTGAATTCAAGCGTGGTACCATGATAGGATGCCACCTGTGCAATATGTCCATTCGTGAAATTTCCTCGCAACTAAATATTCCATGGTCAGCTGTTAGTGGTATTATAACAAAGTGGAAGCAATTGGGAACGACAGCCACTCAGGCACGAAGTGGTAGGCCACGAAAAATCACAGAGTGGGCACAGCACATGCTGAGGTGCACAGTGTGCAGAAGTCGCTGACTTTCTCAAGACTCAATAGCTACAGACCTCCAAACTTCATGTGGCCTTCAGATTAGCTCAAGAACAATGTGTAGAGAACTTCATGGAATGGGCTTCCATGGCCAAGCAGCTGCATCAAAGCCTTGCATCACAAAGTGCAATGCCACTGGACTCTAGAGCAGTGGAGACGTGTCCTCTGGAGTGACGAATCACACTTTTCTGTCTGGGTTGGAGAAGGCTGGGTTTGGCATTTGTCAGAGGAGTGGTACTTTCCTGACTGCATTGTGCCAAGTGTGAAATTTTGTGGAGAGGGGATTATGGTGTGGGGTTGTTTTCCAGGGGTTAGGCTTGGCCCCTTAGTTCCAGTGAACAGAACTTTTAATGCTTCAGCATACGATGCCATTTTGGACAATTTTATGCTCCCAACTTTGTGGGAACCGTTTGGGGATGGCCCCATCCTGTTCCAGTATGATTGCGCACCAGTGCACAAAGCAAGATCTAAAGAGACATGGATGAGCAAGTTTTGTGTGGAGGAACTTGACTGGCCTGCACAGAGCCCTGACCTCAACCCGATAGATCACCTTTGGGATAAATTAGAGCATAGACTGTGAGCCAGGCCTTCTCATCCAAGCATCCTGACCTCACAAATGCTCTCCTGGAAGAATGGTCAAAAATTTCCATAAACAAACTCCTTAACCTTGAGGAAAGCCTTCCCAGAAGAGTTGAAGGTATTATAGCTGCAAAAGGTGGGCCAACTCCATATTAAAGCCTACGTATTAAGAGTGGGATGTCATTAAAGTTCATGTGTGTGTAAAGGCAGGCGTCCCAATACTTTTGCCAATATAGTGTATATGGAATTGTGGGTCTCAAAACTTGTTTAATTGGTGGGTTCTAAGATACTGGGTGTAAAGAAAAATGTAAAATGGAAATGGAGAAATTCCTGAGAACAGTCAGAAAAAACCAGGACAGATAAAGCAGGTTACTTGGCTGTCCTTTTCAAAACCTCCCCAACACCAGGGGTGTTTTAAAAAGGTGGAAAGGTCAGACTATTCCAAGAGCCCTTGAGTGACGGGGGCCCTAAAAATTTGGACCATAATTGGATTGGTGTGGTTTGCGGGGGGGCGAATATACTGTGTTTTCATGGGGCCAAAATTCGCAAGCAGCACTCCTGTCCAAGAGATACTTGCGGGCAATGGCAGTACAGAAACATATTTTTAGCAAAAGTCATTGAGAGGCCCTAGTCACCAAAATGAACAGAACAGCCGTGCAGAATACATGTTGGCCTCAACAAACAGCCTTGCTAGGTTTTCATTTGAAAGAGGGTGGCTATTGCTTGATATCCTGATAATCTTTACTGCTTTGGACCTTGAATTTTATCTGGGCTTTTGAAGGGCTCATTTTGTTTAAACTGTGACTTTGTATCATGGACGATGGAAATGTCAAGGGTGGGGGGGAGGGGCTAAGAATGAGAGTCTGGGGTCCGTCCCCGCCAGTCGCAGATAAGGGCCTTCTCAAATGGATGTGCCAGCCACTTTAATGCCACTTGACTGCGTTCTCCTTTCAGTAGCCAAATTTAATCTGTCCCTGTCTGCCCCTGGGTAATGACCAAATTTACATTTTAATTGCAGATGGATACAGATGAGGCCCCTGTGTGCACTATTGGGGAATCCGGTGAGGCGTGCGTGTGTATGCACGCGTGTCCATCCGTCTGTGTGCAAGTACGCTGAGGTGAAACCCGAACGCTTAATTACCCGCAGCCTATAATTTGCCCCTAAACACCTGTGTTTCCTGTCTGGTGGATTTTAACTCCCTGTCGTCTCTGATTGAGGGACTGTTGCTGTGGCAGACTGAAGCTCTGCCTGGCTCCTGGCTATCAAACGCGCAGGAGAAGGAGCGCAGTGCTTCAGAAGGGCAGTCTTATTTCCTAGCACAGCATCTGTGGCGCGGTGGAGGAGACTGAGGACTGATTTAATAGGAGTTATTTGGGCAATTCTCCAATGGGTCGTCTAATTGCCCTGCGCCCAGCGGGATAACAGCCAGATTGAATTATTAACACCTGCATCTGTGAATCACACATCACATATCAATGATTCTGGCCTTATCACCCTCAGTGCTACAGGACCACTGAATTCCATAAAATTTCTTTAGTTTTTTTTTATGACTTAAAAGAATTGCGGATTAAAGAATCCTCGTTTGCAGGAACCGTGGAGACCACCCCTCTGCATCTATGTACCGTCCAACCAAATTATCTCCAGCTTGTCAGTGGGAGCGCCGTCCCTCCGTACTTGTTAATAACACTTAGCCCATATGTCTGGAATAAATTCTGTTAATTCACTCAAAAGGATCCCCAACCATTAACGCTACAGAAAACTCAAGTGCTTGCTGAGCTGCCGACTGAACAATGACACTCAGTTGACTCTTACAGAGAGGAATAATGGTGTTACGTGCTCGCGGCCACACAGAGAACGATGAGGGTGACTTTGTGGCGATTGCTAGGACAGCTGGGGTCACACATTCAGCGCTTTTCTTTATGAAAATTGGTGACTCGCTCACCAGCACCCAGCCCAAGGCTTTCCTGGATGTATACTACTAAACAAAAGTTACTTTCTAATGGAGTATATTAAGGAGTACCATTTTGAACAACATAGGTTTTGCAAGGCTATATCTACAATAGAGGATTTCTACTGTGGGTGAGTCACACAAAACAGAAGAAGGAAATTACTCTTATTCTGTTGTTCATTTCACAGAAGATACAATTAAGAATTTATGAATTACGATATTTTTAAATAAATTACTTAATAAATTACTCAGAATGTCCGATGCAGAAGTCCCATTTCCTTGTCATTACTGTCTCCTCTCACTCACGGTGATTGTAAAATAAGCCCCATTGCAGCAAGCAAAAATTGCAAAAGTATCTGATTAGTTGGGGGTAATTCTGTGAAAAAATTCAAGCGGCAGGCCAGACAAGTGAAGACAGGATGAAATGGGTCTCCAGCTTTATTCTAAATCTGATCTTAGTTGCAAAGTAACAGGTGCTGCCCTCTAGAGGACAGTGAAATACCAGACACAGGTTGTCTACCTCTTGCTAATTTTGAATTTCATTTGACTCATAAAGATGACGCATAATTCTGAAAGCAGGGTCAGCCAGTCGGTGGAACAAATGGGGGTTAGGGGCCTTATTCAAGCCACAAAGAGGGAATTCACTCTTTGAAGCAGCAACCTTTCAATTGCAGACGCATTCTTAACTGGCTGGACCGCACTTTGCTTCCGGAGCCACTATAAAATACCAACAGCTCCCCAACCACTATAAAGGCTCAAATTGACCTTGATGTTGTAATTGCAGTTATTTATCATACCTCTAACCTTTCACTCGTCATTAATAATTATGTTATCTTTTGTTACTCAATATACGTACTCCACTGTATTTCTCATCCATCCATCCAACCATCACATTGCTTATCCAGAACAAGGTCACAGCGAGTACTTCCGAAAAATTTACATCAGGTGACAAAGGGTCATATAACCAAGCGTGTGGCACACAGATCTGTACTCATCAATGAAAATGAGCCCATAGTTTAATTCCGGAGTACCCGGAGTTTTGTAACCAAAGCAAGAGACCTGAGAAAAGCCGTGACAATTTTTTTAGGACTCATCATAAACATAGAAACAGTATAAAAGGCAGTATCAACAAGAAACGTATTTTCACACCCGCTTCAGGCTTGAAAGACACGTTGCGCAAGAGCGCATCAAACTGCTAAGAGGTTTATCAGAGCATGAATCAGGATATGGCCAAATTACAGACAGTAGATTCAAGATCTAACTGAGCCCTCACCGACATGCAAAGTGGATTGTATTAGGTGACAAATTCTAAGATGAAACTAAATGTGACAAGGAAGTTAAAGTAAAGGCCGGTATCTCCTCCTCTGTTATGAGAAGACCTGCAGGTAGGAGCAATAACTGACAAAAGAAACAGAGAACATCCATTTTTGACCCAAACAGCATTGTCTTGGGAAAGAGTCAACGCAAAGCCTTTGGTGGTGGAGCATTTACTGTGAAAGCAGCATGATTATTTGGGTATTCGGTGAAAATACATTATGGGAAACTATACATCTTGACATGCCCATCTTGGAGTTCCCTGGTGTAGAGCAGGTCATCTCCAGGTCAAGGATGCTAAGAGAAGACCTCAAATCACAATAGATGTGCTCCTTGGTTACTTCGGGAATGTGGTGAGACGTTCAGAGCTGCAGTGAGAAAGCTTACAGTTTCTAGTGAAGTTGCAGTTCATAGCCTTTATCTCGGACTGGCTTTATTGTATCATTGTTTTATTAATGGAGCAATTGGCAAAACACTCTTGATTTGGGAGTCCTGTGATTCCTTCAGCGGGGACTGACTTTTACTCCAAAACAAACTGTACAATGAGAGAGATTCAAATAATTAAATACTTCTCTTGGTAGGCAAATGTGTTTTCAGGGTAAAGAGTTACACTGGCAACTGACATCTGGAGCCCTTTTGTGAAGAAAAAAATGCTTGAAAAACATTTCATGCTTTAAGCTTTGAGAAAATGTGATTTTGGATGGACTGCTGTTACCCAGTGGAAGCATGGAGCTGTTTTATCTAGTACATGGCAAACAAGCCAGACAGATTAGAAATCAAGTTTTTATTAAATGCAGATGTTGAGCTGAACAAAATGCAACAAATGCCCACACGTGGGTAAAGATGACAAGCAGCTCATTCAAAGACTTGTTGACATGTTGGAGAGGGAGCAAATGTCAGGACTGATCATTTCTCCCTTTCTGTCAACCTGGCCATGGAAATGTGAGGGAACAGAACACGCCAGGATGGGAAAAGAAATCAATAAGAGCGGAGAGGAAGCTGACACACATATTTTTATTGTTCCAAACTGCAAAGCATGATCTCTCCACTCCCACGGTGAATGAATGCTAGTCCAGGACAAAAGGTTCTCCTGCTCAGAAGAGGGCACTGGAGGAAGCCTGGAAAGCTCTCCAGCACTCTCAAATATGTGCTGGACATTGTGGTCCAGGTGGCATGCAAATTCCCCTATAGCAGCAGCATGCACTCTGGATGAGTTTGGAGTACGCACAGGGGCTCTTTACGGACAGTGCACAAGCAAAGACATGCCTGCGTACAGGTATCAGCCGAGCGGTGCCAGGGAATTTCACAAGAAAGGATATTAACTGAAGTGGTGCCACCAGGAGGCACAGCAAAAAAAGCCGCAGAAAATACCAGTTTGCCAGGTGCAGAGACTATAAAACACGGGACCCCAGGAGCTTCTCCTCCTCTAGCAAATGTAGTACATGGCTGTACACTGACTTGTCTGCAAGTGGTGGTAAAAACACTGAGGAAGAAAACCAACAAAAATGCCATTGGAAATGGTCGCATTGCATTCCCATTTGAAATGATAAACTATATAGCGCTAACAAATCACAAATCCCTTACAATCTAAGATTGTGTTGTAAAGTAATTCATACCCTTAATTTTCTACGCGGCCCCAACCCAAGCCTAAAAATATTACAAATTTAATTAGCACAAACATTTCCCAATTAAAATATTTCAAGAGTAATCTAAATATTAAACACTTAGTTAAATAGTAACTGTTCTAGAGCTGTTCATTCTGCTTTTGTCTACCCAAGCCAAGGAGAATAAGGTATTCATCATTTCTTTTCCATAAAAATATGCTTAATGTCTTTATTATTACATACTTCGGACCCCATACAGAACAAATATATTATAATTACAAAGTAAAACTACAACGTTGCTGTTTTGTTTACAGAAAGTAAATGCAAGTTATAAGATCTCTAGCACTCCCATAATGTACAATAAATCAACGGCACTTTGATTAAATCAGACTGGTTATGATACAACAGGGCAATAATAGGAATCATTTATCACACTTTAGGGGGAATTGGGAGAGACTCTCACGCACAACATGAGGAGAATGTGCAGAATGCACACAAGCAGGGCGGGGGCTTGTTCCCCCTCCCCAAGGCCTGAAAGTGAGAGGCAGCCGTGCTCTGCACTGAGCCACCCCATGGTGCGTGTGTGTGGCTTATTTTGACGTCCTGGGGACCATTTTTTCAGTCATTTTTTCAGTTCAGGGGAAACTCTTCGGTGACTGTGCAATCAAAAGAACTCTGCCAAAAGTCTAAAAAAGTATTTTGTTTGGCTACTTATGGTTAAGGTTAGGGCTGGGAAGGGGTTAGTTGAGGGTCCCTAAGCATCGTGTCCTACGCTACCTGAGACCCGGCAGTGGATATATGGTTGGAAGATGCATGAATAATTCCCCAACCACTAATTTCATTGTAATACGACAATTTTCTTCAAGCAAATAATTTGTTATTTGTGGGATATTTTAAGGTTTTTAAATGTGTTTGGTGTGCCTCCCTTATATTAGACATTATAATATCAGCAGTTCAACCCTAAGCACTGGGAATTCAGGCGGTGACTAACATGACTCTAGTAGGGGAGCCAAGCAGAGGTCACAAGGGGTGAGAGACTACCTGTCAGCTGAAGCTGGAAATGCCAGGTCTGGCGTGCTTTGAGATAAGATTCACATCACTTTGGTCATCAATTCTGGAATTGCTGTCAGGTAGGGAAGGCCAGTCTGAAACCCCTCCCCCCTCGCCCCCAGCCCCGCCCGGCCCGGGCGTGGGGCACGGCCCGCGAGCGCCCCCGGCACCCC
>JAODKM010000039.1:31018365-31028377 GCA_026780845.1 Petrocephalus sullivani
GTGGGGGTGTTTTGGGGTTTGGGGGGGGGGGGGGGGGGGGGGGGGGGGGGGGTGTGTGGGGGGGGCGGGGGGGGGGGGGGGGGGGGGGGGGGTGCCTGACTGTGAGGGCCTCTAATCCACCACATGCTTCCCTACGTTTTAAGAGCACTTTGTGAATCCTAAATTTAGGGTCAATTACGCTTCTGCCATTCCTGAGCACTTAATAAAATTAATGGTGTGCTGAGTTAAAACAAAGGACTTTGCGTTCATTTATAACCCCCTCTACTACAATACCATAGAGGTGTTCATTTGATAAATTACGTAATTGTTTACTTACTCATAAAATGACTTCAATCTGAGGAGCGGCAGAAATACCTAAGGAACTATAACAAGGAACCATTTTTATGTCAAGATAATTATTTAATTTGTTTTGGGAAAGTGTTACCTGAAAGGATTGACTTGCAAATATGTAGACATTGTTTTTTAACACAAAAACATTATAAAGAACATGAGTTGGGTTGGGTTCAGAAAGGTTTTACTTCATGTTGACAGGCTTGTAACCAGTGGATACAGATTGTACAGAAATTAATCGAAACCCAAAGGATGCAGAACATGCAAAAGGACTCCAAATGTGACAGACCCTCATCAAAACTGAGCCAATAACAATGGGGGAGGGGGGGGGCTAGCCAATCAGCCACCGTTCTGGACATTGCTATAACTGACAGGACTAGGTAATCTCTTTTACAGTAAAAATGTGCTTCCCCAATTTATTCCGGTGACCAAGTTGTGTTTCTCCCGTGCTTCTAATTATATTTATCTAGTGTAACATGAATGACCCCAAGCATACATCCAAATAAACAAAATAATGGCTTCACCAGAAGAAAATTTAAATTTTGGAAAGGCCCATCCAGAGCCCAGACCTAAATCCAGTTGAAAATCTGTGGGGTGGCTTGAAGTGGGCTGCGCACAGGGGATGCCCTCACAATCTGACAGATTTGGAGCACCTTTGCAGGGAAGAGTGGGCAAATATTTCCAAGTCAAGATGTGTCAGGCTGATAGACTCCTACCCAAAAAGACCGAATGGTGTAATTAAGTCAAAAGGTACTTCAACAAAGTATTAGTTTATGAGTGCATACACTTATGCAACCAGCTTATTGTATGTATTTTATTTTTAAAAAAATTTCGCCTAGCAGATTTGTTTGTTTTTTTAATAGAATTGTTCAGGTTATAGGTCACATTAAAGGTGGTAAAAGTTTTGAAATGATTTATCGCGGTTTCATTTTTTGACATCACAAAAACATAGCATTTTAACAGGGGTGTGTACACTTCTTATATCCACTGTAAATAATTGAGGGGGATTCCACATACGATACATCAAGCTCACTGGCACATGAAATGCAACATGACATGTTTTAAGCATGTTTAACCAAAGCCTTTATTCAAATGAACTTGCATAGCTGACAGGTTAAATGTAGACATATACTATATGCTGGATACTGCCTCAAGCAATTTAAGCAAAGCTCCTAGATCAAGCGTCATTTGATTTGTTTTGGGAAATTTACCTGTCAATTAGACCACTGGTTCCTTGTCATTCCACCAGCCAGCTCTGCCACCAGGTGGCGCTCTTCATAGATTCTTCATGTTGGCCACTCCGCATGCTCCAGGTAAACCTGTGGGCCAGCATTTGGTTTTGGCTGTGTGGGGTCTGCCTTTGTTTTTGTTCCTCCCCACCAGTTTTGTCAAATCCAGCCATTCATTCATTCATTCATGATAGTTCCAAGATGTCACCGCCCCCCTGTGGCAGACGTGTTTGCTTATTCTGCTCTGATTACACCTAAAAGTTTTTGTATTTTTCTTTCTCTATTGCATTGTACCTTGGCATGTTTGTGTGGACAGCAAAGTAAGAATTTCATTGCACAGAGAAATCCACTTTTCTACTGTACATAAGACAATAAACGCTTTGAATCTTGAACCTTGAACCTTTCTGCCCATCCCCATGTTACTTGGTTCTCTTCTGCCATCCTGCCCAGACGAGATCTTGCGGTCAAGTTCCTAAAGTGAGCTATGCTGCACTCTGACCCAGAGTTCACTAGTTTCTTAGTGTCCATGATGAGGGGGCATCTCATATTAAGCACATTTTGTCTCTCGAGTGAAAGCCACATCTTATCTCCACGTGCGTAAGCCTTTAGTCTCTCAAGCCTCTGTCAGTGTGAATTTTACCTACAAATTCAATTTCTGCTCCTAAAACTACATTTTAAAACAAAATATACACAAATTATTGCACATCTGTGGCTTTTCTGGAGGTCCCTTCTAATCAAACCTTAAATCCTTTTTTTTCTTGCTCAAATCTTCCAACTTCAACCCTAAATGGTGTTTAATGGCAGGAAATGGACCATTTACCTTGAGAGACTTGAACTTTGAATACTTTTTTTGATTAAGGCTTTAAGAGCGAAATATATTTAAACTAAAAGCACAAGAATATGAAAATGAATTCAGGAAAGGAAATGTTGCAAACCATTCGTCCCAAGTGTTCATTCTGACAAGTCCATCTCTATGGAAACATGAATCACACAAGCAAACATTGTAATCATGTTGTGCATACCCCCCCTCCACCCCCCCGCTCCCCATGCTGACCTCAGTTTGCCCAGCCAGACTGGCTCCATGGCCAGGCCGCCCAATCGGCTTGCATGGGGGGTGGCCGTGTAGATTAGGTGGAGGGTGCCGGTCATACTGGCCCGAGTTGTAACTCCGATGCAGCCATGGAACAAGTGCACCCTCCGGGGGAGCGACAAGTTCCGCAGCCCTGAATTTATCACGCAGAACAAACCCGCAAATAAAAATGTGTGTTTCCTCAGTGGTGCTGCAAGCAGCAGCGAAAAAAAAGAGAGAACAAGACAGAACCGGACGTGGTGCCTCAGTGGTTAACAGCTAGATATGTAATGTGTAGAATGGAGGGCGTTTCACAACAGGCAAATATAAGAGACAAGCTCTAAAGCACGTACGCATGTACACATGGGACGCCCTGGAGTATTATTTGAAGATGGAACTTTTCCCACTTTGATTAACCATATTAATTCAAAACACTATATCAAACATCCTGGCAGTCTGATATATTCTGTTGTCCTTGGAAACATAGTAGGAGGACTCAAAATAATTAAGTGCACACAAGACTGACCACTTGCACAAAAAGAAACCTTGTGCAGGTCCTTCGTTATTACCTCACTCTTGGGCAGCTTTGATTAGATACATTTCATGAACATAATTTTGGGGTTGATTGTTTGGTTCATAGTCACCATAAGCCCCATACTGATTGGGGAATAATTTCGGCATTTGGAGTCATGTGCTGCCTGAGGGTATCACGATGCTCTAGTGTCCTTGAGTTTGTTATTTAACCTGAGCTACTCCAGTTAAACATGAACTGGGAATGTGTGTAAGCTGCCCCAGACAAACGTGACAGAACGGCCACTAAATGAATCTCGGTAAATATCACAGACAGAACCTGCATGCAGTTGTTAACCCAGGAAAGGCGTGTGTATGTTTCATTCTGACTTTGTGAGGGGGCAATTAATTATATTTCGATATCATTTTTCAGTGGATTTCCCCTTCGTAAACATTCTCTTAGCAACTCATCACCACACTTTCACAGACAGAACAACATTGTCATGTTAAGTCATTTCCTTATTCTGTTCCCTGCTACATCATTTTTCATTACCAAATAATTAGCTGAATAAATTCCAGTAGGTAAAAGCATTAGCAGAATTAATCTTTAATTTTGACACTGTGACCTTTCAAAAGAAAGTCACATTCAGTAAAAACGATAACCAAAAACACTATTAATACAATTAATATAAGCCTGACGCTCCCAGGCCTAATTAATCTTTTGTGTTTGTTTGACTTTGAATTGTTTTTTTTTTGACGATTTGTATGTTATCATGTGTTTCTTAATCTGTGTCATTGCTGTCAGTCAAAAGCAGTTCATGTAACATCTAATGACCATGTGCCTTTATCTCTGCACAAGGTCATATTAATTGTGGCACGGTGTCATTCTTTAGGCCAGATATTGCAATTATCTACCTAATTGTTTATTCATTGTTTCTCGGCAGTAATGTTCCAAGCAAGGAAAGAGAGCGAGCATCCTGGAATGGACGAAACCCCAGCAGTGATGTGGCAGGTTTACATTACACTTGTCTGTCGTCACCCTGTTCGGCAAGCTTCGGCCTCTGTAACCTGCGTGGAACTGGGTGAGCGATTTGAAACACTGCAAGTTGTATTAATGCTCATGTTTCAGGCACAGTGATGCTGACTAGTTGCATACTGTCCCATGGTTAAAAAAATAATAAAATCAAAGAATTGCTCTTTTTGGTCGACTCCTTAAATCCTAGATTATTAATGCTCCCCTCCCCCACAAGAAATTGAATCCATCTATTCCACTCCTATTTTCCCAGAACTGCTATATCCATGTGGTGTCACAGCGAGCTTGGAGCCTGTGACTGTCCTGGGATACACTGGGCATAAGCAGGAGACATCCTGTACACAACGCCAGCCCTTAACATGGACACACAAATACATACACGAAGGGCAATTTAGACACCAGTTTACATTAATGAATTTCCGTTTCATATGTTTGTAAATTTTCACAATCTATTGCAATTCTTCTGCTGAGGGTTCCTCTGTGGGCTGGTTCTCCTGCCTATTCTCTTAAGGAGGACACTTCAGAAAGGCTGTGCATTGTTTCCTTATTCTGAAGTGCCGGAGGGAATGTGGAGACTCTAGAGAGAAGCCAATCAGACACAGCGACATTCAGCGGGGGCCACGTGTTTCATGAGGGAATCGATAGCATTAATAATAACCTTTTCTCTGATGGCTAATGTTCTCAGTGGTTGAGATGAAACCTTCCTCTAGGGATCCATGCCGTAAGGGCCTTGGGCTCTACAGACACGTCGCTCATACCCCATCCTTTCTGATGTCTGGGAAAATCTACACTGGCAAAGCTGACTAGGGGAATGACAGGGAAGCTTGCTGTAGTGCATCAAATGGGGAGAAAGTGTGATCAGAATTATGTGACTTGTCTTCTGTTCTGCCTTGCCCGTCCAACAAGGAACATTAGAACATGAGAACATTAAGAACAAAGACTTTGTGTGAATTTCTGGGTGGGGGGGGCACCTTGATCATTCAGATGTCTTCCTCCAGCATTGGCCCTCGAGCAGTACATTTTCACGCCCTCTCAATAACGGCAAGGCGTTTCAGGTGAAATTTTACCAATGCATCATGCCTAGATTGGGCCTGATGAGTGAGCAGGGGGTAAAATCCTAAGTCCAGGTATGAGAAGACTAGAGGGCAGGTCATCTTACCAGCAGGTGAATCAAACAGACTCTGAGCTTATGTGTGTGGGTGTATATATGAATTTATGTTATAGTTAGAATGCTATAATTGTGCTTGTGTGCGCCTTTGTGCGGCAGTGCTTGTGTGTGCTAGCGTGCATGTGTGAGTCTCCCCTCGATTCTTACGCTGATCCCGCATAGTAACTTTGATCTCAGACTCCTATAAGGAATCAAAGATCATTTGGATTTTCATAGAAAAAACACAAAGTGATCAATGCTACCAAAATGCTTATCTAGCTATGGTGCCTTTCCCTTTCCCTTCTGACATCTCTCTGCCCTTCTGCAGAGGTGGAAAATTCAGGTCCGGAAAGTTCAAATTCAGACCAAAATTTTCTTTCAACCAACCAGTTGATTATAAAGAGCCACAGAATACTCAACTAGTTGGTTGAAACAACTTGAACTTTCTGGAGCTGAATTTCCCATCGCTGGCCTTTTGTAAACTCTTGGTGGCCAGCACTCCGGCTCATTTATGCAAAAATACAGAGAATGGTGTGATATAAAATGCCATCGAGGCAGTTCTGTGGCTGGAAACACCTTGTTAGTGAGAGAGGTCAGAGTAGCATGACCAGGCTAGTTAAAGATAATGGAAAGGTCACACATCCAGTATAGCTGAGTATAGCATTGGTGTGCAGAAAGGCTCCTCTGAATAAACATCTCATCGATCCTTGAAACAGTTCGGGAAACAAAAGGCGGTCCAGCCTGGTTCAACATAGATACAGATCCTTAATGGCCATCTCGGATACTGTGAATTTGGCTAATGGTCTGTAGGCTAACAAGGGGCCCCCAGATCAGCAAACTTCATCATGGGTATGTATGTGTGGTGGGCCTGTCCCAGGATAGTTTTTAATCCCAGTCCAACCCTCTACAGAGGTACCTAATAAAGTGGTGGCTTTATGTGGCTCGACTCCAGTGTGTTGCTTTTGTTGATACGTCATTACTACTATTAACTAGTATGATTAGTTTGGTAGTTTGGTACATCATATTGGTAGTTTGGTACATCATATTGGTAGTTTGGTACATCAGATCTTCAGTCAACCGATCAGGATGAACATGGCAGTCTTTGCCCTACATTTGCTTTGCTGTGTCTTTGCAACAAAGCAAACTTGTCATAGTTTATGAGAAGTATACATGAAAAAAAAGCCCACACTGCTCAGTTGGCCAAATTTACAAACTGATTTTCCTTCTCCTGACAGAGGAGCCAAAAAGATCTCTGATAGAGGTGAAAATTCACCATCCCTCTGATTTGTTTTTGCAACTCGACTAGTGCAAATACATAAAATAGTATCTTGTTACAAATTACAAATACATGCTCGTCAAATGCAGCAAAACAAAATACCAAATACTGGTGTGAGAAACTGTATGTAATTAAAATACTAATAATCTGTAATATGAAAATACATGTAAAAATGTGTACAATGTCAATGTGTGGCATTTTAGCCCTAGTAAATTGTAATATAAAAAACCACAAGATGCCACTGCCGAAATTGGAATTAACTAGAATGCCATCAGCAGGCTAGCAAGATCATTCTAGAGCAATTCTAGAGCTGCTTGCTAATTGATCTATTTTTTGCCCTGTAATAACATTCAGTGATCAATAACCAATAATATATTATATTATTACATACTTTACCTTAAGACAATCTGCATCGAGCACCAATGCAGCTTCTTTCCTTCTTGTATTACTGGTCATGGGAAAAGTTGACAACGAGCAAGCTGACCCCCTTAGAAGCTGACCCCCTTAGAAGCTGGCGCCCTTAGAAGCTGGCGCCCTTAGAACCTGGTGCCCTAGGCAGTCACCAGTGTCGCCTATGGATTGACCGGCCCTGGGAATGCGATTTACTTGCATCGAGCCAAAGATGTGGAGGAAGAGGATTTTGCTTCCCTGGGAGGAAGCAAAAATATGGACTGGGTAGGGAAACACTGGCTTATTTGACTTACAAAAGCGCAAAAAAATCATTCTGTTACTACTGATTTTTTAGGATTTATTTTGATTTCTACTAGAAATCTTACATTGAATCAATCACAAAACTGTGAATAACTGTGAATATGAGAATAAACTAAAGTACTGTGCTCATTGCGTACCTCGGTTCTTTCTAATTAATAGAACAACAATACATTTTTCTTCAATAAAGTTGCTCAGCTAGTTGAATCTGGAGGCGCATGATCAGCAAATTCACAACTTATTTAGAAATGACAGCTAGGAATTTCTGTCATGCGAATTGTGCAAATCAGTGGTCAACATCCAAACTATATTTAATGCACAAAAGCAGCTTCTGCTCTTAATTAGACAATTAGACAGTGCACACACTGTCAGAAATATGTACCATTTTTCAGCTTATATGGCTCTATATATCTGGAAAGCTTACTGTATAAATGCCTTCCTGACCAGGGAAATATGTGTTTATTTCTGGTTTCTATGGTGACAGAATCCCCTCCCCTCATTGGCTGTATCTTATTGTATGGTATAGTGGGTAAATACCTCCCAAGAACTATGTCACTTACTAAAAACAAATGAGCTAACAATGTCAGTGTAAGTATGCAGAGTTTATTGACGTATTGAAAGTGTTGTAATAGTGTAGCGTTGCTAGATGATAAGCGAGTGGTCTGACTGTACTCCTCTGCCGAAACACAAAGGACATTTGTCTCCAAGGAAACCAAAGAAACTGTACACATAAGCCATCGAAGCAGCAGCGAGAAAAAAGAAAAGCTGAGAAGTACATATTGTATAAGGAAAGATGGGTGGACCCCTTGCTTTGGAGCGGATTCTGGGAGTGTGATGTTTACTTCAGGTTGCCATGACAGCACTCTTTCTGAAAGATGAACTCCCCTCTCTGGCTGTTGTGTGGACTCTCTGATAATAAGGCAAACACAAGTGTGGGTGTGTAGGAGGGGTTCATTTGCAATTAATAACATTTTCATGCTTCTTTCATAGTAGATTGTACTTTCAGATATTCTGATTGGGCCTGTCTTGGGTTGGGTGCATGCCAGCCCAAAGGACAGCCTGAGTTTGGCATGTGGTTTAAGGCTCTGTATCTTTTATATTCTGCAACCTTCATACTAACTCTCCGTTTTGCACACTTGTGTACAGCTCAGGCTCAGCATCTCAAATTGTTTTCAAGTTAAAGACTCTCCAAAGCCCCATTTGCTTCGATAACAACGTTGCAGACTCTTGGCATTCTTTCAGCCCACTTCCACATGTAGCCACCTGGAATGCTTCTCCAACAGTCCTGAAGGAGTTTCCACAGGTTCTGGGCACAAGTTGTCTACCTTATTCTTACTCTTAGTCGATGCTGGGGAAGTTACTCACAAAAGTAATCCATTACAGACAAGTTCAGGTCCAGAAAGTACAAATCCAGTCCAAGGTTTTCTTTCAACCAACCAGTTGAGCATAAACTGTCACAGGGAACTTGTCTGTAAGGTATTACTTTTGTGACCAGTTCTATAGGGATTAGGTAGGGGGGTTGTGGGGGCCAAGTTACCTGTCACAGCACTCCATCTCTTTCCATATTCATGAGATACAACAGCACTTACATAACCTCAAGGTGTGCTTAGAGTCATTATCTTCTTAAAAAACGAATGATTTTAGTAGGTGTGTGCAGACTTTTGACTGGTACTGAGTATACAGTGCATACATATGTGCACTCTCACGTATTCACACATCCAATGCATGCACACTTACAATTGTCAGACCTTCTTAGCATTCAAACGGAAACTTTTGGGCTGTACTATGAGACCAGTAGGTCGGCCGCCCACGCAGGAACGGTGCTGCCAGTTAGAATCGCTACTGCTCTCCCCGGCAGGCGCCCGCCCCGTCTTCCTGCTACCGCGCTACGCCCGCAGATTATTAAGAAAAAAATGGCGCTGAACTCTCACCTTTCAGATTACAGGATTTGCACCAGCCTGCTGAGCATTTCGGTCACAGACCGTATTGTCAAACGTCATCCCTCTGCCCACAATTGACAAACTGGCTGTTTCTCCTCCAGTTTAATATCTATACAATATATTTAAAGTATTCTCTTTCGCAAGTCAACAATCAATGGGTACAACTTCACACAGCATTTCTTACATCATTGTCCTTATCTTTATATATATATATATACATATAAAAGTAAAGTTCACAATTTTCCAAAATTCCTGGGGACCAGAAAAAGACAGAGATAAGCTATTGGGTCTCATATCTGAGAGCTGATGTTGGATAAAATAGGTTTTCAGAGCTTCTTATTGTTAGCCGGCATCGGATCAAGCTTCTCGGTACCGGAGAACCTGGAGCCCATCATGCGGAGGCAGTGCGTATCACTCCAAAAAAGGCTGACTGAAACATATAGTGCAGCTGATGTGTCTTTAAATAAGCGATTGCTTCCTGTGGTATGCTGCTTCCGTTGTGAGGGATGGGAAACGAAAACTATTGCAATTGTCGAGATTATTTTGTAGGTGTACTGGAGTTAGCAAATAGCCCATAGGTGTGCATGTATGAGTGAATGGTGTGTGAGTGTGCCCTGTGATGGGCTGGGGTGCCATTCTGGGTTGGTCCTTGCCTTGTGCTTATAGTCTCTGGGAGGGGTTCCAAGCCCCCCACGACACTGAATAGGACAAATGGATGGATGATTATTTCATAGGTCCCAGTGCTGAATCATAATATATTTTATATTCGT
>JAODKM010000039.1:31028477-31040643 GCA_026780845.1 Petrocephalus sullivani
CGTTTTATATTATATATATATATATATATATATATATATTTATATGCTTTTATTTAAATTACATTGTCGTAACATAGCTACAATGTTGATTATTTCTTAGTGATTAAATACACAAAGAGTTCAAGGATGTTTTTAATTTATCTTTCAGCACTTGATGAATCATTGCCTGTAAGTAATTATCCATCTATCTGTCATACCTCGGATCCAGTACAGGGTCATGATGTGTAAGCTGTTATGTGCATTGCGTCCAGTTTGTGTTTCTGAGAACTGATCCCTTCTTTATCAAAATTACTGCAAAAAAAAAAAAAAGTTCTGCATTTATCTCAAGAATAACATAACTCTGCTCACTCATTGACAGTCATTTCTATATTTTTGCTTGTTCAGCCTCCTGAACGTCAGTGCCAGTTGATATCACGCCACCTTAATGGTTTGGAAGATCTTTCTGTTCATTTTACAGCTGAACACAAACCCATGGTATTACCTCAGATATGGTTCTTACACAGAATTAATTTTTTTGTCATAAAATGTGTCTGTAGTTTGCCAAAACCCTGAGTTTACATGATGTTGAAATAATCCCCGGGCTTTGCCAAATGCTCACTGTGATCCACATGCCAGAAAACGGAGCAAACGCTCAGGAAATTTTAGAATTTATGTGGAATTTCTCCTCTAATATAAGTGAAATTACAGATAAAAGTGACAGGCCTTTGGCCTCCTGTCTGACTCTCCTTTCAGGACCCGACCCACTTCTGAGGGAAGCATTCTCTTTTAGTTTTTGTGTTCTTATAATTTATCAAGTAATGCAGGGTTAGCTCGATATAAGAAGTACACCGTTCTACAGTATCCAGCCTACAGTCCGAACCTGCAACCTCTGGGCCTTTCTTTTGATATTTTGTATTGTACCTTCCTGTATTCTCCGTTTCCATGGTGCTCATTGTCAAGGTCCTACCCCTAGGGGGCAGCAGGTCCCATAGTGGAAAAGAAGGGGTGGTTTTGAGGGGGTTTTCCTGTTGTACCTTTTATAATTACATATAAATGCTGCATGAATTCATCAACATATTTGAGTTACTGTTGCCTTTCTATCAACTTGAACCAGTTTGGACATTCTTTGTCCTCTGCCATCAACAAGACTTTTTGCCCCAGAGAACTGTGCTCGTTGGATGTTTATCTCTGTAAACCCTAGACATGGTTATGCGTGAACATTCCAGTAGAGCAGCAGTTTTTGAAATACTCATACCAGCCCCTCTGGTACAAACAACCATGCCACATCCAAAGTCACTTAAATCACCCACCTTCTCCATTTTGCTGTTTGATGTGAACATTAACTAAAACTCCTGACCTGTATCTGCATGTTTTATACATCCTGCTGTTGACAAGTGATTGGCTGATTAGATATTTTCTTGAACAATAAATTGAATAAGTATACCTAATAAAGTCAGTGTATGATAGATACGCAAGAACAGTATTTGCTAAGCTACACAATAACAGAATAAAAAAAAAACTCAATTTAAATAACAATATAGCTCACATAAAGCAGCTGTCCTTATGGCCTTGGTTACTCTGTATGTAACTGCAAATATAAATGTAAATAGACTGCTGGTAATTGTCTGTGGATTTTTGCATTTTTGTGGGTGTGGACCTGCATTTTAGTATGCAGCTGTCAGTCTATAGTACTGATTTGTTTAATATGTAAATCAGCACTTCTGTCATGAATTGTACGTGCGTGGCAGCCGCCCAGTGTCTGCTGTGTGGTACCACAGTGGCGGGTTATCCGCTGCTAGGGTTTATGCAGACCAATAACAACACAGACGCAAAAAGGTGGTACCTTTCACTGCTTGACATGAAAGGAGCAGAGAGATATTCTCCGAGTGTCATTCTTGACTGACAAAAGCTTATTTAAAATTAAGTAAACAGTAACAAAGAAAAACTCAGTCATAGGCCAGAAAAGGAAGATATTGGGGTAAAAGGTAAAGAGGGAGGTGTATGTTTTGACAGCTAAGTGCTTGATAACTACCCATTTAAGCACAGTACTTTAAACTGGGCAGGCTGCCAGCCACACCACAGCACTGGGCGTCTCGTTCCGACCCCGTCTGTCAACAAAGCGAGGCCGGGAGACAAGGCGAGATGCTTTGTCCCTACACCGGTCGGCTGGCCCACACCACCGCTCCCCCGCCTCCCAGGAGCGCCAGAGAATGGACCGTTTGCCATCTCCTTGTGTTCCTCTTTCACTTGGCGCCGTGAGTCCCACGCAGGCTTGTCTGGACGCCCAGTTTGCCTCTGCGAGGCTGAGGGCGGAGCTTCCAGAGAGCTAGGAAATGTCAGGGTAGTCAGAAGTGACTCGGCAAAGGGGGTCCCGGGTTCAAAAGAGCTAGTCAGTCTGGGCCACATGATCAGACTTCTATTTTCAGGCCGTGTGATTGGATTGGCTGTGTGCACAGCCCCTTACGGGCTCCTTGGCGAATTGTCTCAACCTCCGAAGTTGGAGGAGTAAATTAAAGTGGAGAAAGGGGTGTGGGTGAACATTTTTGCATCTCCTCGTTTGACAGCTTGTGCATTTAAAGTGTTTCCTCTTATGGACGCCTCTATTTAACTCCCCGTCATAACGGCTCGAAAAACTCACAAGCTTATAATAGACGTCAGTGGGAGTCGTGCGGGGTTTTCACAAGCGGAGCGAGCACCACGGCCGCGAGCCAGACGTAGGAGGCAGGGAAACCTGCAGTGGCTCCATTCTCGTCTGCGATGAGGTTCAGCCGACCGAATCTGTGTGCAGGTCCGTGTGCATCCCCTGCTTGTATGTCTGACATGAGGTGTGCACTCTGCCAGGACACAAAGACACCTTCTTAACCAAAACAACATCCCTTTCTTTAAAAGTTGTAAATTTTACTTACTTCTAACTCCTGTCACAGACGACCCAAACAAAGGGTTCCCATTCTTGTCAGAACAGGCCGGCTGAGCATCCTTACTTAAGATCCTGCATGGTCAAGTCTCATGCTGCAGGCACCCCCTCCGCAGCTCACAGGATGTTTGTAAATATATAACAAGGCTCACACCATCTTACAAAATGTTCAAATGTATTTATGAACGTAAATTGATTAGAAAAGCAAAAAGTTACATTAGAATATATGACAGTGAACTATAACACAATAAAACATAACACGATTGTACTCTGCTCCAAAAAAGTTACTGATATCTTGTTTGACAGCTAGATAAATAATATAAATCTCTCCTCCAGATCATCTCAGCCGTTCCATGTATTCACTAAATTTTACTACCAGTTCCCCTAATTAATTAACTTAATCAGTTAAATAACTCGATGAGGTATGGGTTAGTCATACATGGTATGCTAGTGAAGTCAGCAAATACACTGGCATATTGGAAGGTTATTGGGTCATACTGGGATCGCTTTAGGAAAGGTTTTGAAATGGCTAAGCTAACACACTTTGACAGGCATAATATCATGGTTTTACACCAATGTGAAACTAATCTAAGCATAATTTTCTCTGGCAGACTTTTGCACAGTACTGCATGTGTATGTTCATTTATAGGGGAGCGAGTACATATGTGTGCTGAGCTATCAGGGTTCCGTGTCAGAAGCCACTCGGCCGTGTATCTTCTAAGAGTGTGCAAGGCGGCCCGCTCTGGGGCCCTGCCGAATCCCGCCCCCCTCTCAGCATCTGCAGTCTGCACGCCCTTCATGGATTTACTCCAGCTTCCTCCATGTACTTAGGTTTCAGCCCACAGTCAAAAAACATGTGGTTAGGCAAATTGGTGTCTCTAAATCGGCCCTATCTTGTGTATATGCGTGCTCGTGTCCTGCGATGGACCAGTGTCCTGCTCCGGGTTTCCCCCGCCGTCTGCTTCCCGGGATGGGCTCCAGGCTCACTGCGACGTAGGCTGACACTACAAAGTACGACATTCTGTTATTTTTTTATGCATATCATCTACGATTTTCCCATTTTTTTAGTACTAATACCACTTCTGCATTTTATCCAAAAAAACAAGGAAAGGCTTTTGCTTTGCAGAATTTTTCCAGATGTTAGTGAAGTGAGAAAGTACTATGCTCAAGGTAAATAAACGATATACACATCAGCGAGGGCTGCGGCTTTCCTGCTACGCTCTTTATGACGTGGTAACCCGAGGCCTGCAGAACCCTGGGAGATGCAAAAACGCTGCATGCATTGGGGATAGGGGGGAAAAAATGCAAACTGTACAAAGCATTATAAAGTTGGCTTTTAACTTATGTTCGCATTTTTGTCATTTAAGGAATGTGCTTAGCTCAGCCATTTAAGTGGTAGCAGATTGATCATTGTTATGGCAGCTCATTTATGTCCTTTTAGATGAAGGGAGTTTGTTGCTTTAGATGTGACCATGTGACCATTTCTAATTACAGTGCGTTATTTTGCATAGCTGCTGCTTTTATTTGGCAATAGGCAGATTAATCAACAGCATGAGCAGCACAGTTCTCTTTGACCTTAAAATGAGCTGTGGAATAAAAATCCTGGCAAAAAAAAAATAAAATCAATATCTATTCTGCTGCAGCAGACTAAATCAGTAACCTTGTTTCAATACAAGACAACTCCATGCATAAATACAGCCCAGCTGAAACCAGAGTTTCAGTTGTGTTTGGTTATACTAAATATTAGTCTATCTCTCTCAGAAAAAGCAATGTATCATCTGACCAATAAATTCGCTGCACTGGTTGCTGAATAAAGAATTCTGGCAGTACTCTAACACCAAAAACACCTTTGCTAACCATTTTGAGCTGTAACCCTAACTGCCAGAATCTTGTTTTTAAATGTTTTGGAAAAAATATGGCATGTGCACATGTTTATATATGCCTAATAATCTTACTCAGAAATAACCCTTACAGAAATTCACTATGGTTTCCTATGGTTTTTTGGGTTTTGGGTATGGGTTTTTTACAGTAACCATGGTTTTACTATGGTACCTCATGCTAATCATGATTAATTATTAAGCTCCTACCCATAGTATTAGCATGTTTTACTTGTAGCACTTTATGGTAACTGTGGTACTACTATGGTTTACTTATAGCACTGCAGTGAAACCATGATAAAATCATAGTTATAAACTCATGGTTACCCAAAAAACCATAGTAAAACTATGACTGTTACTCTTGATTGTCTGCCATTTTTGACTGACACAGTCCAGACCTGCCCAAATCACTTTGATCGTCTCTTTCTTTAAGGCCCCCGACTATAACAAAGAGGTGCCTGTTTCAGTGCCTGTGTCGGGGCCTGCTTGGGTTCCCTGACTGCCGCTGCTCCTCACTTCTGCCCACTACACCTCCCCGGAGAGAGAAATGCAAACATACAAGCCCTCTGTGCCGGCTTTGATACTGCGTGGTTCCTCAAAGCAAAAACAACTCCATGTTTTATTTTTCAAAAACAGATTAATGCAAATATGAAATCGGAGATCGTTTGATCACTGGCCGCCAAGCCTTTGAATCTGGACTTTGTACATTTACCCATGTCTGCATATTATGAAACCGGTGCCAAGATTGTTATTGTAATGGCGAGATGAATATCATTGGTTTTATTTTGTGCCATAATATGAAAGAACACAGAAATATATTTATTTGTTTAGTGGACACTTTTATCCATAGCAACTTTAATAACGTTCCGTTATAACTATTTATATAACTAGATATTTTGTTGGAAGCCGGTTTGGAAAGCAGCTCACTTGTAATGCGTGATAGCGAATCCTCCCTAGCTAGCTCAGTTGATAGGATGTGAGCCCCAAATCCTGTGGCTGACAAAGTGATCACCATTTGAGCAAGGTGTGATCTCACTCTAAATGTCTGTATCTCATCGGAGAATCAGACAGACTGAGCAAACTAAATAATTTCTATGTATTATGTACAAGTGGCAAAATAATGTCATATCAGCAGTCTCAGATGCTGATCGTACCAAGTGCTATAAGCACTCCAGTCAGTTGTACAGTAAAATTTCTTCAGTAAGCATTTGTATAGTAGGGAATGTCATGGGTTACATGTATCCTATTTTACTGATTTTGCTGATGATATGTTAAAGAGTTTAAGGGAGCTTTGGAGAGAAGCACTTACTAGAGAGTTACACATAGTGGAGAATTACATAAATGGATGAGACACTGGATGAGATGGATGGATGGATGGATGCTTTGATGGGTGGGTAGATCGAGATGCAGCCACATTTATTGAGTTTAATGTGTGAGGAGAACACAGTCTTCACCTGTAAGCTTGCTGAGTGAGCTGTAGTCTTAGAAGGCTCCACCCTCCACCATCATTACAAGTTCACTCTTTATAGGATAATGAGGATGCAGTCGTTATCTGTTCTCCAAAGTGGGAGGACTCTGTCCATCTCTGCTCCCAACAAGGAGATGCTCACAGCTATCCCAACGTGATGGAGGGTGGGCACGCTTATTTCGTTTGTAAAAGTGACATTTCAAAGTGTACCTATGTTTTATACATAGAATCTTTACAGATGTTTTGCAAATGTCAGCATCTGACTTTCAGATCGCAGTCAGGAGCGGTCAGCAGAGATGTTACCCTGAAAATTAACACAGTTTTTCCTGGCTGTTACGGTCCCCATAAAAATCGAGGCCACGCACCAGCCTGGACATCTCGGGACATTGACGGCAGAGTGTAAATATTCTCCTGTTCCAGGGGGTCTCGTTTTGCTCCAAAACATCGATTTTGATTTGCCAGGTTAAAGGAAACACTAAAACAATATTGCACTTTTGCATTTTTTCCATCTTGCAATGAAGGTGATGAGAGTAAATTTAATTGTGGCACAAACAGCAGAGTGCCAAGGTTGCTGTGAGCTAGCCTGAAAGCTTTTACATCCCTGTATAGTGACTGCTTAGTGACTGCTTAGCGACTGCGAGACTCTCCCAACCCTGTAAGCATTTTGCCAAGCGAGTCAATGTGACTCATGTGCTCCCCTGAACGGACACAGCTTCCACCCCGGCCACAGCAAGCTTTAGTCGCCGGTATCTTAAACTGCACCCTTCTTTAATGGTCCTAATTAGTCAGCGGCAGCGTGCTGGTAGGAATCCAGTGGGACGGCAAAGAGGCTCGCGGTGGCCGAATCCTCTGATTGAAGTACCTTGAGAGGACCGTCTTTTCCTCTCCTCATAAATAATGGAGAAGCCATATGGAATCAGAGTATTCCTATTGACCTCGGTCTGTAAATGGGCAAGAACAGAGGCAAGACTCTTCAAGGTTAAGTGTAGGTCCCAGGAAAAGCCCCCTCGGTTATAACCTTATGTGAGGTGGGCTACTTAAACTCAATATCGCCAATCAAATATCGAGATGCATTTATGGATGAAGTCTGGAAGTCATTTTGGATAAATGCTGTGGTCTGAGATGAAGGCAGTGTCGGGTCTAGTCTAGAATTCCCCAGTGGCGTCCAGGGGAACACACGGTACTCTTTGTTACTTAGCCCGAGTTTTAGGACTCTGTAGAATGCTGAACTCTGGAAGAGTGTCTGAGGCGCCTGTCATTAAGTGAAAAAATGAAAACCTGCATAACTTACTTGGTGGGTGTGGTAGCTAGGAAAGTAGAATATAGGGGAAAGCTTAAAACCCTCAAGTCTGCCACGAGAAACTAAAACTTTCAAATGGAAATTCCTCAGAAAAAGGGAAATATAATGTCTACATATATTTAACTTCTCTAGGTTAAAGTTGGTTTCTAAATCTTTCACTGAGATACCTCAAGAATTCTATATAGTTACAGTGTTTATTTATAAGACATTCTGATTCTTCTAGTCATAATAATGATTAGACTGAATCCCGAATTAAGTTATAATCTTACAGGCAAAAAAAAGGAATTGTCTTAGTATTTATTATTTTAAGGAAATGGTTATTCAATTTGGCATAATAAAGTATTATTTTGATTGTTGTTGTTCATAAAATGTACTTGTATCTGTTTAGGAGAAATAAGACCAAAAGGAATTCTCATTAATTATCCAAATTCTTTGGTGTCACAAAAAGTGTTAGAGCAGAGTCATTTGACAATGTTTCATGAAGGTATAACTCGCTTTCACAGTCTGACTTATTAACTTCATTACTAGTTAAGATTTAGGGACGATATTTCAGCTGACTTAGCCAATGTGGGCAATTCACAAATATGTACAGTGGTCATAGCACCCCTATTGACTGATTGGGAAGTTGGAGAGTCTATCTGTAGTCAAATAATACAGTACTGAACCAAATTTGGTGAGGATTGGCTGATACATGCCTGAGATATAGCTGTGTGATTCAAATGGGCATGTAACTGGTGTAGATTGGGTGTGGCTGGTTGGACATGACATACATTTCGATCTGACATGTGGTACTGAGCCGAAAGCAAAATGGATTTTCAAAAATTGTGTGTTTTTCAAGGAGAAATGAGGAAAATGTCAGTTGCACTGGATTTCCAGGTTTTGAGACACATATTCAATTGCTGTAGCGCCCCCTATTGACTGATCAGCACCAAATTTGGAGGGTCTTTCCCCAGTACAGCCCTACAACAGATTGTCAAGTCTGGTCATGATTGGCTGAAGCAGGCATGAGATATAGCTGTCTGACTAAAATGGGTGTGGCACACGGATAGTCTTGGTGTGGCTGGTGGCCGTAACTTATAGAAACCTTAAGATTTTTTGTATGTCTTTTGATCAGGAGCATCGGCTGATTTGAATGACACCAGATTTATATAGGTTGAATGAAACTCCTAGGACCCTAATGAAAATTCCTCAATTCAGACTCATACATAGTAGGCCAAAAGGAAAAGTGGTAGAACCAAGTTCTATATGTTTTTTGATTTGTCATTAGGTACTGAATTTGCTGGACAACAAACGTTAGCAGTAAGCTTGACACATCAGGAGAAATAAGCAGAACTGCAAAAGATGTCGCTGTAGCGCCCACATCTGGCAGATTGGCGTGCCCTTCACAGGGTGTGCTAAGGATCTCTCGCCAAATCGACCATCCAGGTTTGGGTCGGATTGGTCATTGGTAAGCCTATCAAATGGCTGCTTGATATTGATTGGCTGATTATGGCCACCATTTTATGACTTATGACTGCCATAGTATGGGAATGACCTCAAGCTTGGCCATAGAAGACAACTGCCAAATTTGACTTGGATTGGCCAAGGAGGTCAGGAGATATTGGCAGTTTTTAGTTATAGGCCCCCTATTGACAAAATGTGGACAGCCTTGGCTGGTGTCCCCAGAATGGGGAGGTAGGATTTCAAATTTGGTTAAGGTAGGCCAAGGTATGGCCAAGTTATACCAGTCTGATTAAAATGGGGCAAATTTAGATGGAGTTTGGGCGTGGCTAGCTAATGTCCGTACGACAGACAAATGTCAGACTTTTTTGAATAACTCTTAATCAGCTTAGAGGACTGACTGGTCTGACACCTCATTTGTCTCATTTGGTCGGAAGGGGTAGGACTATAAGGCAGACGTAAGTTTTGCAAATTATGCCAATTAGCAAAAAATCTAAGTAGGTGGAGCTTCATAGTCCAAATGGTACATTGGTAGGGCAAGGCTGTCTGTATCTGCAGAACAAAGATTTTTGATTGTAGGACTAACAGGCCCTACTGAGCCCCCATCTGGCTCACAGACTTGGGTCTGATTGTCTGAGACATGGGTAGGAATTGGTATCTTCCCACCAAGACAGGCTGGTCTAGCTCTTACGAATTAGGCTGCACATTCAGTTTAGGGAATAATAATAATAATTATAAGAAGAAGAATCCTAACAAAAACAATAGTTTTCCAATGCACTTTGTGCTTTTGACCCCTAATAATAATACTTATTATTGTTATTCGTTACATTCAGTCATTATTTTTTTGTGTTCCAGAATTGCATCCCAGAGAAAATGTCATCAGAATATGTGAAATCACTGGATTGAGATGAACCAAATTTTATTTCAAGCATCTTAATATAATAAATTCACTCACTGCTATTATTTTGGCTGATTTAATTCATCAAAATGAGAGGAGGCGATCACACCCTATGTATGCTGCTGATTGTGTGGCTTTTTGCAACGTTACACGTTGAAGTTGATTAATTATAAATGCAGGAGTTGTTGTTTTGCATCCAGCTGGTTTATTTTAATGAATGCATTGAGCTGGGGGACACAGGCTGTCCACTGCTGCTTTAGAATTATACTTTTCGGTAAAGTAATCTATAGTGTCTGCCATGGTGGCACTGATTAGCAATGTAGCATCAGGGCTGGGCTTTGATTCGTCGCCCCTGCTCTAGGAGAGGGGTTTGGGCTGAATGAGGTTAAAAGACCCTGGTTAGGTAGAGTCCTGCTGCAACAGATTTGTCTGTCAGGAGCTGCCAGTTTGTTCCTGAACTAACGTTGCAGGGCTTCTGTGAAAAAGGTTCTGCCACGACTAGCGGGTACAGGAGCCAGGAGACCCAAATGCGGGACACCAGGATATTTATTTAAGGATTTGGGCAGAAATGGACTTGTCAGGTAGGAATCGGTGCTGAGGTTGCAGGTTTGAAAGCCGGGAGAGTCAATCCTACATCAAGATAAGGTACAAGGAACAGGAACAGATGGCCAGGTGCGGGTGAAGCAGGCAGGGCAGGAAAAGGCAGGGCAGGAACCAGATGAGCAAGGTGATCTGAGTGCTCCATAATGCGCATGAGACACCCAATAGGACGTGACAGGTTCCTCCCAACAGCAGAGAGCTATCAGCTGGTACTAATGGTATCATCAATGGATCCTCCTAAAAAATTGTAATGTGTCTTCCTTGAAAATATCCATCCATCCTTTGTCTGATTGCTTCACCTGGTCTGGATTGTAGGGGATGGGGGCCTGGAGCCTATCACAAAAAGCATCGGGCTCAAGGGGGGGGCGCACCCAGGATGGGAGGCCAATCCATTATTGTGCACAAATTTGGAAATTTTAAAACAAAAATCAAAATGTCCACCATGTGTATATGTGCACATGTGTGTTTATTTATTGGTTATTTGTCAGCATATTTGCTGCTCTAATCTGTCTAATGCTGAGATTACGTGTATTGCATGAAGTGACTGATCCCCCAGGGGGCAATGACCACCCACAATGGCTGGTGTCAAGGTTGAAATACATATACCACCTACTGCCCTTTGAATGAAAACTAAATAATTATTATATTATATTATATTATATTATATTAATATATTGGCGTTAGACCGCAGAGGAAAAGTCACTTTCACTTTTGCATTTTTGGTGGGCCTTTTATTGCAAAAATAGTAAAATGTCATTAGAAATGAGTGCAAATGTAAGAGCCGTTAGATGTTTGTGTCTATGCTGGTGCCACATGGAGGCCTAACACTGCTACATCCTTCTCTATCCTTCGGTTCGCTTGGGTTTTATTGACTAGATATCAGAGAATAGGTCTTTAAATATGATGCCTGCTCCTCTCTAAGTGAGCAGAATGCCTCTTAAGCTGTCCAGGCTCCCGGCTGCCTTGCTGCGATCCCGTCCTCTGACCGTGACTGTCTCCATTCCCACCCTCCCTCCTGCTCCCTTGGGCCCAGCTGCGGTCGACTGGCTGGCTCCTGGAGGAGCAGCTGCCAGGGCTGATGATGGAGCTGCTGGCAACGACGAGGGGCAAGACGCCATGTCCATCTGAGCTGCGGCCGACCGGCTTCCTGCTGCCGGAGGTCACTGAGCCGCAAGCTGGGCGCTAGTGCCCCCTAGAGGTGCTGAAAATCAGTGTCACAGTCCCAGACTGATGAAACAGGCAGTAAAAGCAGAAGAGGGGATTGTGAGATGTAGACTCTTGGGAAGGTAGGGGACTGAAAGGACTCACCACTGCTGTTTATTTAGGTAGGGAGATTGCCTTATGTCACTGGTAAGCAGCCAAGGGGAGGGGTGTGTTTTACAGCATGCGTAAAGGTTACTGAGGTCTTCGGGGGGTGGTGGGACGCTCTGTCTCTGCTGCTCGCCACCCTGCTCCTCCCCAAGCCTGCCTGCACAAACCCTCTGCCATTAAAGCACAGCCCTGCGTCAGACATCGCACCAGCCTGTCTGGGGGGTGGGGGGCTCCCCTGACGTCGGCTGGACGAATCGGCTCCCCGACGCAGACGGGAGAGGGGGGGCACCTTATTGTCCCTCCCTTTGTCTCCTGGCCCCAGTGCCCTATGGGCTGTCTCGGTTGTGCAGACGCCAGCTGGAGTGGAGCCGCTGCCCCC
>JAODKM010000039.1:31046513-31059592 GCA_026780845.1 Petrocephalus sullivani
GGCGCCCGGCCCCCCCCCCCCCCCCGCCGCACCTCGGCGCCTGGATGTTCAGGTGTCCCCTCGGGCAGAATGTGCTTGGCTGCATGACTTACCACACGCTAATTGCCTCAGGTTCTTCCTTCTTAGTCTTTCCTGTTCGTGGGAAAGGCTTAACGACTCCAGCATATGCTAGTAGGACACTCAGTAGTTCTGCCAACCGGGCTGGACCGTGCCTGACTGCTTTAATTATCAGTGTCTCCTTATCGTAATTATGTTGCTAAGATAAAGTATTTTTAGTGCTGTTCAGCAACAACTGTGCAGGTCTTCAAACTCCGATCAAGACATTACATGCCAAAAACAATGGTAGTGTAATCCATCCGTCCAATACAGCCTGTCCAGAACAGGGCTGCAATGAGCCCAGACCCTACTCCAGCACAGTACAGGGCACAAGGAAGGCCAGTACCCCAGATGGGATGCTGGGATTGTGATATAATCAGAATCAGAATCGGAATCAGGTTTATTGGCCAAGTGTGTGTGTGGCACACACAAGGAATTTGTTTCCGGCGGTTGGTGTCTCCCCGGTACATTGCAATACACTGAACAAAAAACAGTACAGATTAAATACAATATAAGACATCTTATAATATTGTTAAGTGTGTTAATTGTGCAGCTTTCTATGTGCTGTTTTTTTCAGATGCTTTATTGCATATGTAAGCACCTCACGGAGGTATCGCGTCCCATGTCAGGGTGCTCGTGATATTTACGATTAAGGGCATTTTCTGCTAGGCGGGGCCACGGCAGCCTCTGTGGTGAGTGGCAAGGGTGTAACTTTCTGCACTATAATTAGGCTTCTGTTTGCTGTTTATTTCTTGGGATTTAGCTATGAGTTCTAGGAATTGATATCTTCTAGTTACCTTGCTTGTGCACTAGGTCACATACTGTTTTTTTTAATTGCACTAAAGAAATTAACAAAAAGACTCAGTTCAAAACTTCCCACTTGGGCTCAATGAAGTATCATCTGTCTGTCATCTAATGATGACACTCAATGAGCAAAAGAAGCTTCCGTAGTTCAAATAACTGAAATGAACAGGAATAATAAAAGCATTCAAATACAAAGCATTCTTTTTAATTGCATGTTTTAGAAAATATGGCCTTGTTCATTTTTCTGGATATGTGATAAAAACATAACGTCATCATGTAGGCTGAAATTTATGGTTGTCTGAAGCCTCAATCTACTGAAATGCAGATATGATGCAAATGAAAATGGCAATGTATGTTTCATACAATAAGGTTTATATTTGTATGTGTTATTTTTTCTTCTTATTCCAATATATCTTAATCAGGTAAACCTTCTTTGAATAAGTCTTTTGTTGTCAGACTTTTACTGCTGCCACAATGGAATAAACATCAGTTATAACAAATGACTGCAGGTTTATACACCACTTTGTGGTTTAAGTCAGTTTCATCAGGTTTATAGTTGGGATTCTGTGTTCAGACACGTCCCTTGTTTGCAGGTATGACTCTACTTCAGGATTTTCTCGAGAAGGCAACGGCGTTCATACATTGCAGTTTAGCACGGCCCTTCGATTGACGATGAGAGCTGTATCTTTTTCCTTTGCCATTGGTTGGTCTCCTTAATTTTCCTGCAGTGATGCAGGATAAAGCTGCAGTGTCTCCAAGGGATAATATGGCCATTAACTTAATGCCCAACAGCGACATGAGCAGAACTTTGTGTAGCAGTGAAAGCAATGCCCATGGTAATTATCATTACAGGAAAAGAATCATGAAAGTAATGCAAGATGACTGTGAAAAATTGGATCATTGAAAACCAGTTTCTGAAAAGGACAACATTAATTTTGACATTTTAACCAAGCATGCTGTTAGGCAGGTTTGGCACCACTCAAAGCCCAGTTGTCTCTAATTACATCATAATAGTTTCCCAAAGACTGACTATTACCCTTTCAGAGATGTTCTACACACACACACACACACACACACAGAGTCCTGATGAACAGAATGATCAAGTTATTGCTTCTGTGTTCCTGCACTGCTGATGTGGGGCATGGAGACCAGATGTGGACACGCGTAAAAGCAACACATTTTCACCTAAAATTACTCGTAGAGTGAAACATCTTTGCATTATTTGGCTCATGAACCTTAGTCCATTCCTGTGCAACCAGCCTTTCAGCTAACGAGTTTATAGTACGAGTGTGCAATCTAATCTGCATTTAATGAATCTGGCATATTGGTGTGCATTAACAGAATTACTAGGGCCTGGGGACTTCTTTGGTGCCCAGGTAATCTTGGGAAAGTGCAGACTTCCCACAATGCACTGGACCTATTGTCCACTCCTCATTACTGCTACCCTGACCCACCATTATGCTAAAAAAAATCAAGGATCATCTCGTGTAATTAGAAACTTTTGCACTTTTATTAATTTTTTTTTTCTGCAGGAATTTTCAAATTGACTAGCGATTATTGCTTCAGGGTGACTATGCACTGCCAAGCTGTCCTGTTCCATCAAAGTGGTGCTGTACTCTGGCATGAACTCGCACTGCCATATTTAAACACAATGCAAGCAGGCATATCCAAACCACATGAACTACCATGCTGTAAATAATTGCTTCCTGTCTCCTAGTAACTCATTATATTGTTGGCTTCACAGGAAGACAAAAAAAAAAATCCGTCAGCACAATCCACTTTCCCATAGTCCTGCTCGCATTTGCTGAAAACTGTTTAGAGCATTTTGTCATTGTGTATATATCTTCCTTTTTCCATTTTAATAGCTAAGCTGTTTTTTTTTTTTACTTTGAATCTTGAATCGCTGCACTACAGGTACAGGTGTAGCCCCAAGCATGGAGCATCCAAACTGCTATCTTCTGCTGTGTTTTCACATCCTCAAATAATTTTGTTGTCTTTTCTCACTCTTCTCATGTCATTGTTGAAACAACATTATGACGAGTCATTGTAGACTCATGCAGACCACTGACCCTGATTATGTTCCGAAGAAGAGAAACTCATTGGCTGCTTAAACTACCCTCAAAAGAGTCTTAAAATTTGTATCGGACCCTGCATACATTTATTTCACTGAACACATAGTCACTTTATGCTGCTGAAGCAGCTTGAAGTATTGTCAGTGAGTCATGGAGGTGCTGTCTGTGCTTATGAAGCTTAAAGGTTTCAATAACTGAGACAAGGTTCTGGGCACTAAAGTGGCTGGAGGAAGAGAGAATAAGGTTAGGAGTTCAGCGATCTAGTTCACCTCCTTATTGAGGGAGCTCACTTGAGATTCGGGGCGCTAATAAGGACGCTGCTGTAAGGCCTTGGAGGTTTTTTAGACACATCCCACCGGGGAAGGGGTCAAGCTCCGGGCTGCTGGAGGACCTCTTGCCCTTGGAGCATTTCAGAATCCCCAAGCTGGGGGGCTTTGCCTTCCTCCTGAAATACTCAACTGAGTGAATAGATGAACTTAGATCTTAAACATTAAAAATATAACAATAATTCCACTTCCTGTTAGTCTCAATGAATTTTGTTATTTAAAAAGCCTTTTATCAAAATGGTTCAGTGCTTTTCAGTGCTTTGTGGGTCCCGGATTTGGGGTGTGAATCCTGCCTCTGCCTGTGTTACGTGGGTACTCTAGGTCCCTCCTCCCATCTAAAGACTGGCAGTTAAGCAAAATGGTGTCTCCATTGCCGATATAGTGAACTGAGATCCCATCCAGGGTCCTCTAGCCTGTGCTGCTTGGGTCAGGCTGCAGGCATGCAGGCCTGGGCTCTCACTTGGATGGGTCGTCAGAATTCATTTTTATGCAGTTCGGGTACCAAGGACTTTATGGTTACTTTTTAAATTATTCTTTGTGGTGGTGAACATTCCTGTTCATTATCTCGAGAAGTCAAACATCAAATTGTACTTTCTGCTTGAAAGTAGTTTTTTAAGGGGAAATAATCCAGCTTGGTCTGGAGTGTGCCGCGTCAGGGATTCTTAAATTACCGTCATTTATCTGCTTAGCCAAAGTTTTCAAAGGACACACACGTCTTAAAGTTAATGCGGCTTGATGTGTGGCAGAGCAAATCCAATTAAATTATGGCTAAAGAGTACAAGTTTTTGGTTACTGGTCAAGGTAAAATTAGCTATTGTGCAAAATGCAGCTGGCTGAAGATAAAGTAAGCAGTTTAAAAACAAGCAGTAGCAGATTTTCTTGAAACCTGCACAATCACAATGGATGAAAATCAACATATCAAAAGAATCCATTACCTATGAAGGTATTAGTACTAGAAAATATAGCTGGCTATGGTTTAAGTGACACTAGCTATAATACTATGCTGCTTCTACTTATTAGTAGTAGTAATCCTCCATCTACTTCACAGTATCTAGTCATCTTCTAGCCACTTATCTGGTCAGGGTTGTGAGGTAATAGTACTATTGTTATTATATGTTAAATTATGCAGTAATGAGTAGTTATTGCCATAGGGCTAAAAAGAAATACAATAATTACAGCAGAAACAATTAACAGCATGTATAAAACTATAAAGATGTTACTTTCCTCTGCCCAGAAATGTACGACAATGCAGGAACCAGACCCGACGTCTTTTTAATATAGGCTCACGTCGTCCGATATAGTGACCTTCACCGCGGTGACCGCAGCTGGGGCAATTTATTTCGCTCCTCCCTGGCCCATTAGTATGGAGAGAGAAACGCAGACATGGCAAACCCCCCCCCCCCAGGTCACTTGGGAGAGCTCTGCAGTACCTCCCCTGTGTGTTTCGGTGGCCCTGAATGGCGAGTTCACCGGGTCAGTGCGCTCGCGTGTCTGTCGCGTTCCGCCCTCCGCCCGCCCGAGAGGCCCCAACAAAGGCCGAGGGTTCCCCCGCCTGCCCCTTTGTGACGGATGATGTGGGACACTGATTGACAAAGAGACCTGTCTCCCTTTGTTCCCAGAGCTGGGGCTGGTATGTGCCTCCACGCCACTGGGGACCGAGAAGTTACTGGCCTTTTAAGGGTGAGACGCGGGCATATGGCTGGGTCTCCTCAGCGTGAATAGGGGGGTGCCGACTGGGACGGCTGACCCCGGCACCCCGGGACAGATGGGCCGCTATGAACACCGGGGGAGGGGACGTCCCATGCAGACGAGTGTGTGTGTGTGGTGTGGGGGGGGGGGGGCTGTCTGCCTCTCACATCGCATGTAATTATGGGATGGCTGGCAGCCAGAACGCCACTAACTATCTGTATAAAAATGCAGGAGACTGCCACTGATGTGATCCATAATGCGTGGGCCAGTCCTACGCACACAGAGAGGGGGGTCCCGCGCCGAGCCTCCTCGCTCTACGTGAAAGGCGCTGTGACACCGTATAGACGGTCCCATATCAGCACACACTTCACCCCATTTCACACTTATCTTTTGGCCATTTCTATACATAGGACTGGAATATTTGACAGCTGAAAACACCCACTCCTTTTTCCTGCTGTTGGCAGGTGAATTTCTCCTATTAGGGCTCTGTTTGCTCTAGATATGGTGCAGCTCGGAGAAGCCTGGAGGGACCCATCAGTGTGCTATCAGAACTGGAGCTGGCCGGCACAACTACAGAGTGCGGCAACGATCTTCCAGGGGAAGAGAAGAGCCGTGCAGCCCGGGAGAAGGAGTAGAAGGCCTGGATGGAAAAAGGTAAATACAGTTTGATTTACTATGGCTTCAAAGCCTGGCGTGACACTGCACCCACCCCTCCCCCTCCCAACCCCCCAGTGCTGTGGTAAGGGAAGCAACTCCTCAAAGAGGCTAAACACACTGTCACTGAAAGGGGGAGGCGTACCCACAGAACCCAGCGTACGCGATGTAAGGAATACCTCACATATGGACTCCCGTGGCAACGTAGCACCTTCTAAATGGAACAGGAAACACATTTATTTAAACATAGAGTGCTTTAGCCCAGGGATAATTGTCTCAGTCTTATTATATTTCTCCCGTCTTCATGCCAGGGGTTCTTTTTCTACAGAGATGCCACAATTTTTATACCCTCCATGAAATACATACATTAAGTAAGCAAGCAACTACAGAAATATGTCAAGTAAACAAGTATTAAAATGCTGTTTGATAGTACCCCCCACTGTAGAGAAGAATAGGCATAAATCAGCAAATGTATTTTTGTCGTTTTTGAAAAACTGTCGTGCACGTAGGCCCGCAGATAAGGAAAGAGACAAAACAAACAGAATCTTCATTCGAATCGACTTCGCGTGACGACACGGCCAAGATAGTTCCCTAGCTTTGTCCTGTGCTGAAAGACACGCCCGTTTGGAGGCCGTAAATCAACACGGCCCATCAGACTCCAGCAATGGCGATAATATTTGTTTGGCATTCATAGTCAAAACATGAATTATTTTGGTATTTGGCTGGTAAAGCTGGCTCATAAAAAAAAACACAAATATTTAACATTACAGTTTAATAATAATTCAAACAGGGTTTTCGTAGTCTGAATAATCAGCATGGAAAAAAATAAGAAAAATAGTTCAAAAATTACCAATGATTTGCTGAATGGTAAATTGGGTGAGTTAAACCCGAAGCACGATTGCTTATTAAGCGTAAAGGTGGAGCGCATACATACCATTAAAGCTCTGTCTTACCATCTACACCAAGCCAGTAACAAATCTGAGTAGAAATGTTGATACACACAGACATCGACCGAAATAATTGTTAAAGGTTTATGACTGCCTGGTCTAGCTGATGTTAGAGAAATGAACTGAAGAGGTCAAGGGAATGCTGGCTTGGAGCCAATGGATGTACTTGATCTGAACGTATTCACTAAATCATCAAACAAATTCTTTCATATATATATGAATTGCTTCAGATATCAGTGTCTGCTGAGCAGATAAAAAAGTGCCAGAGAGAGAGAGAGATGCTATATTGTGAAGCATGGCTGAAGATAACCCTTGGTCTCCTTTGTCCAAACTTCAGCAGGAGACTTGCAGAGCGGCAGCCACGGAGCCAGAAAGCTGAGGTGTTGAACTGGGAGATTTACGTCAGCGGAGGCCAGCACAGCATGAACCAGGCTGAACTTTGCTTGACACTAGAGCTGGGACAGCTTCTTCCCTCATGGTGATGAAATGTCGGAGGTCAGAGGTCCTAGTTAATAATGCTTAAAAGCAGTGGGGGAGGGGGGGGGGGAGAGAAAAATCCACCTCAGAAATTTGATACTAAATGGCAAATTCTTGCCACAAAATATGAGGAAGCCGTGATGCTGCAAAATATGAGGAAGCATGTGTGCGTGCATACATGCAAATGCGTGCTGGCAGGCTCCCAGTTCCCAGGTACAGAGCATGAGTAAGGAGATCTGAGAAGTTCTGAACTTCATATGTTCATATTCAGATGAGCACGACGACACACGGTGACACGTGTGATGTGTGACGGGTGACAGGCTATTGCAGGGAAATACGCCCGTAGAATGTGGGCACTGTCCACCGTTGATTTCAGGGTGAAGCAATGAGCCTGGGTGTCAGTGCTACCCTCCGACAGGGCTCTGTGGGATCTCCATTATGTACCTGCAGGAATACACGGTGCTGAGCGTGGATCTCCCTCGTGTTATAACCGGTCCGTCTTTCCATGTGTAGAAGGCACTATATCCTCTTGCCGCAATGTTATTCTTGCATCTCATGGCATCAGAATGAAACAGTGAGGTTTGCGAGTCATTTCAGGAAAAGCCAACAAATGTTGCCAAATCTGCAGCAATCTACTACACTCCCAAATCTGGAGCTTGCAATTCAGTGCGTGTTCTGTCACGTGTGCGCATTGGGAACGCCGCACCGCACGTCAGGCCCAGGAAGGGGCTGAAATCCTCAATTGAGCAAAGCCATTTTCTGAGCCTTTTAAAGTCGAGATGATAATCTAAACAGTGCTTTGCTTGGCAGCCCGACTAGACACGCTTCCACATCCTGTCTGCGGAAGCATGAGAGGAAAACACTCTGTTGACAAACTGTGCTTGAGCTCTCCATCATGCCTGTCTGGTACAAGCAAAACAATGTCCCCCATGCGGCCACAGCCAGCCCAGCTTTTGATGGATCATGACGGAAAATTTTCAAGGAATCAAATCATGTTTTTAGTAGTAGCAGTGGGCCTTTCATAATTACATGCAGTAATACCAGTTAAGACTGTGGCTTTTTCCCCTGTGGTCCAACTGGCTCCATAGTAAACAATTATAGAGAAGGTCATTTCCAAAGACCAATGCAGCTGCTTTGTCATCACCGCTAAGGAGCGCAGTCTTGCCTTTGCAAAACGGACACGCGCCATTCCTGGCAGGATGAAGATATTTAAGCATGGGATTCCGTGCCGCGTGACTCACAGTGAAATTTTGCCTGCGATAATGTCACTTTGTGTGTTTGGGCGGATGAGAAATGTGAGGCCTTCATCTGCCGTGACAGACGTCCTCTTCCCAGCGGTGCAGAGATGTTTAATGCATTTCAGAAGAAATGTCATGAATGGAATAAAGGGGTGAGACGTCACCTAACTGTCAACGGGACGGTATGTCTTTTAATGTATGGGAGGCTCGGCTCTCTCTAAAGCAGTATATATATATATATCTCCAATATATCATCTTTTATGAGTTTCTTGAATAATGAGCAGTCATTAATTAGGCAGAGCATGATACTGTAATTCAAAGAGCAAGTCTTACCAGATAGACCAGACATTGAATTGTAGAATGCGATGCCAGCTTCTGCAGATCCAGTTCTTCAAATATCCCTGAACCCCGGCCTCCAGTGAGCTGCTGCCGTGTGCTTGATCCATGACATTATTTAAATAGAGAGTCAGGGAAAGATGGGGAGGTTTATGAGGCTGCTGGGCCTTTCAGACATGTCGGGTATGCGTGCCTCTCGACGCCCTTCGCCGTGTCCAATTTGAAGTGCTGCAGGAAGTGGTGGATCGGGCTGTAATTCAGGAAGCCCTTCCAAACACACCGGGGGCTGTCAAAGCCGGATGTGCCCCACCGAAGCCTATGGCTTAGCAGGCACTCTGGGCATTTACAGCGCTCATTCGGTTCCCTATGCGTGCAGGTCCACGGCGGCTCATTCACAGCGGGATGCAGAGGCTTCATATGTGCTCTGAATATACCGCGCCGATGCTTTGGCAGCCACTCAGCAATTCCATTCTATTGACATCCAAAATTGTCGGCGAGGCCACCCTCATACATTACTAACTAAGGGGCCCGCAAGCAGGAGGGGCCGGGGTGTGACAGCCTGTGCCCTTTTGACCTGGACTGTGTTCTGGAATTTATGTGTGTACGCAGTTGTGTCTGGACTATGTATCTATGGACGGAGACGTGTGTTTCAAGGTCGACCGTCATGCATAAAATTGAGACGTGGCATGGGGACAGCAGGACGTAGCTATTGGTGACGCTGCACTTGCGTGCAACGGGACCGTATTAAAGGTCTGCTCTAACAGCGGCACAGTGCCACCACTAGGTGAGGGGGTCATGATAGCCGCCTAGCAGATCGGTGTATTGATGGTGCCCGCTGTCCACAGACAACCGGAAGCGGAACGGGGCTCTCAGCTCAACTGTGCTCTTTTACGGGCACCTTTGTTCACCGGCTGTCTGTCATAAATAGCGGGGGGGAGAGAGGGAGTGTACTTTTTACAGTTCTTTGATCTTTTTTCATTATATATGCTGACTTCACTGAACACCCAAGCCATTAATTAGGTCGATTTCAGTACCTCAGTAGTAAATAAACTCCTACTGCAGATTGTTGTCATAAAGCTCCACAAATCTGCTTTGAGGGGGCAGTATGATCAGTTTCCTTGAGTCATCTTATTTTTATGACACATAAGGTGGTGATATCAGCTTGTATCTACACTATTTTTCCATCCAAGCTATATAATACCATACTGAAAAGACCTAAGGAAACCATTAATATTATGAATTTACCAATATAAATAAGTGTTGGTGAGTTCTACTTGTCTCTACATTCACTGTAATTAAATTGCAAGTCTTTATTCAATATATTCTTAGCAATATAAATCATAAATTGTAAATTAATGTCATAAAGTAGGACTTTCATTTCCAATTTTCCTTTGAGGTAAGGGCATTCTTTAATTGAGACATTGATTGCTGCTATGCTTGTGAAAGCAAGATAAATATTACATAATAAATCAGTTTTATTGCTGTTCAATCATTTAGCCTCAATATTATTATTATTATCTGTATTATCATTCATTGCTTAATTTAATTTCATTCATTTCTTTTATTTCAATTTAAAAAATTAGGACCTATTTCCTCCTCTGAGATACTTTATAAATACCTGCCCTTTGCTGGAAAAAAAATTTGTGAATGAATTACAAAAATTGTTAAATAATGCCACTGGGATGATAGGGCCGAAGACAATTCACAGCAAATATCAATAATGTGATAATCGAAATGCAATACTTAGATATTGTGTTGACCACTACCACCAGCCATGAACACTTCATTGGGCCACAACATATTTCCTAGGTGCTACACACAGGATTCTCAGAATAACATGAAATAAGAATGAAAGCTATTAAAAAAATCTGCACTAACTTTAATTAACTTGACTATATTTTTGTCATCATATCAGATCTCCAGAACCTATAACAGGGGCTTGTAATTATTATATTAGACTAGAGAAAGACAGGAACTGATCATAATTCTGATCACTTACGAGCAGTATACTTTGATAATGTTCTTAAATGAGAAGGTAGAACAATTTCTTCGTATCTGTTCAGTGTTTCACATCATGCGGGAGAAAACCTACAAGATTTCTCTATCCTTGTTGCAAAAAATAGAAAATTATTCATAGGAATTGATCTTACTTCCTGCCCAGAGTAGGCATGTGGAAATGTATAGCAGGGGTTCCTGCCTCCTACTCTGAGAGAAGAGGTCCTTCGTGTAAGCAGAAACAATGGTGTGAGGTTCCTGCTGAATTGGCGGGTCGGACAATGTGTTCTAATGAGGTCTCCAATAAGGAACCACCCACGGGTCTTCGGGAGTTCCTCACTTCATGCCACCTTCCACAGGAAAAGTCCACCCCCACAGCTCTGTTTGCAAGACTGGGTGCAGCTCCCAAAATGGCCAACAAACTATGCCCTAAAGAAATGAGGGAAAGTGTTCTTCAGGGCCCGTCCCATTATCAGGAATAACATGCAAGTGGTTTTCTTTTTCGCTGAGAAAGAAGAACGAGGAGGACGTGGGAAGGATAAATGATTCATCACTCAAATTGCTCTCCATGTATGAACAAAGGTGTACATACAAAGGAAAAACCATGTTTCTTTCAAGAGCTTAACATGACATCTGTTACACCAGGTGTAGTTCTTAAGACAGTGTAGAAAAACAGTTTTAGTGACTGACTGGAAATATTTGCTCATCGGTAGCCCTACTGCTGCCTCTCTCCCAAAGTAACGGTAAATATTATTCCCAGTATCTGCTGCTTATGCTCTTATCTCATATTGATAGTGTCCAGTCAACACAATAGTAGATGGTCAGTACAACAATCTAGTAACATGGGTACTGAAGACTAAGCATACGCACAAAACACTGGGATGAGCTGAACCGGTTAATACCTTTAACAGATAAGCTGGCTTGTTGAAAGGTATGTTAAGGATGCAAAGTTTTTAGTGCACGACTGCAAACAGCAAGCCATTTGTCAGCCTTTGTCGTTAATGAAGTGCTACGCTCCTAATAATATAATGGTATATAAGGGTGCAGACCACAAAGGAGAATAATGAAAAAATAACGAAAATGGGTCGCACTTTGCTTAAAATGTAGCGGAGACGTTCAATAAACTACATCTTAAGTAAAGTGGGACCTGTTATCATTATTTTTTCATTATTCTCCGTTATTCTCCTGTTTAAAAGCACCAATATGCCATGGCTAGTAAAGAAAAAATTATTTAATATGTTTACTACGTGTTTGGTATGCTTCAAGCAGTCATTTCTGTGCTTTCAGTGGGATGGATTTCCGCATTGCAGTAGTTACTCTGCTTGGATGTACTACTCCGCAGTAGGCTACTCTGCATGGATGTCTAGCTTCAAACAAATAAGGGGTCAGTGGAGTCCTCCGCCCTGTTCCGTCTCATACCAGTCTCCGGTTGCCATGATGGTGCGGCTGACCTCACTACATTCCCCATGGGAGACAGGAAGTTTTATCTGCAATCTGGATCTTCACCCTCTTCCTCTGTCCTTTTTCCTTGTCTGCCGACCATGGAGACAGGGGACCCAGTGTCTGCAGAGTGCCACTTAATGGGGATGGCGAGGCGGGGGTCCGTTTCGGCACGGCATCTTGCGACACCGAGCCCTCACCTCTGCGGAAGAGCAGAGTGGCCGGGCATGTGTACAGCCTGGTGGTCCAGTCCCACCCTCCAGAAGTGGCCGTCCTTCTGCTGCAGCCAGGTGTTACCTGAGCGTCCCCATGGCCTGGTCCAGCCACTCGGAATCTGAGCAATCTTATAGTGCAGAGCGAACTTCTGCGGGATAAAGTACATGTCATTAGTAGTATGACTGAGCCACAGACCAAGAGGGTCAGATGCTCGCTGTGAAAGGTGGGGACATTCCTTCAGCACCCACTGAGCAAACATACTGTAGACTTTTGTTGTTGCCATACTTGGCGAGGCCCAAATCCTGTCTCAGCAGAGCGACACTTGTGGCCAGGGAGGCTGCAGGACAAGGTTACACTTTTACCGCTTTAAAGCACGAGTAGCAATTACTTGTAGAGCATACGTACTGTACGCAGTGAGAGAGACTGTGAAGGGTTACTATTCACAAGAGTTTTAAGCTTATGTACCATAAGCTTTGTATATGTCCGTTAAACAGCTCAAACTCAATACCACTCTATTGTTACCAAATGCAGTTACATTTCTTGTTACATTGATAATGTTGGCGTGTAATAATAATGTAGCAAGTAAGATTTTCTTGTTTAATTGCAAGTGTGCCACCCTTGGTTTTCGGTGAACGAATTTCTTTTTAATAAATTGAGAGTTTTGTCACTTTTTTGTATTTTGGAGACTCCGCCACCCCCCCCCCCCCCCCCCCCTCTTTTTTCCCTCCCCCCCCTGCACGACCCCCCCCCCCCCCCCCCCCCCCCCCCCGCTGGCCTCCCCCCAGTGCC
>JAODKM010000039.1:31078746-31095427 GCA_026780845.1 Petrocephalus sullivani
AAAAAAATTGTGGGGGGGGGGGGGGGGGTGGGGTTTTTGTTGGGGGGGTGGGGCTGTCTGGGGCAAAAGCAGCCTGTGTAACACCGGTCGCGTGGGGGCCCCCCCCCCCCCCCCCCCATGGGAACATGCCCGCTCTCCTAACTGACCTTTCACTGACCCTCTGCAGGAAGTTGCACCAGCAGTTTGAGGTGTACAAGGACCAGGTGAAGAAGATGGGTGAGGAAGGTCAGCAGGCACAGGAACAGAAGGGCGGGGCGCCCACCTGCGGAATATGCCAGAAAACCAAGTTTGCCGATGGCTGCGGCCATATTTGTTCTTATTGCCAAACCAAGTTCTGTGCGCGGTGCGGTGGACGTGTGTCCCTGCGCTCAAATAAGGTAGGACTCTGCCCTCCACCCTCTGCCCGATGGCGGATGCCTGCCCAACACTATACCTAATGCCAGGGCTGAAATTAAACACAACTCAGACCAATTCCAAACACCATATCAAAGTTAGACCTTTACGAGACTAAAAATGTTGTCAAGAGATTCACATTGTAGATGTAGATAAACGTAGAAGACCTAAAAATGTATAACAGTAACTTGGTGGGAAACGAAATGCTTTGCTCAGCCGGAAAACTGATCACAATAATACGAGAAGAGAAGAAGCACTCCGATTGGCTAAAAGGAACATATAGAACAGGATCTGGTCGTTTGGTTGCTAACTGGTCAGAGTTTTTGTTTAACTTCATGAATAAGGAATTTGTTTTGAGGAGGTGGCTCAACAGAATTCAATTTAAAGCAAATTCATCGTTGAAACTTTATGAGTTTCTCTTAAGATTGTGTTTTTTCCAAGATACTACAGTTTCTCTTAAGAAATTGTGTTTTTTTTTCCAAGAAATTACAGTTTTGTTACGCAGTCCTTAACCTTTGCAATTGATATATGTCGGTTAAATCAATTCAGGGTTTATTTAGAGCGGTCTGTTTGAAAGTGCCCTCAAAGGAATGTTAGTTTCCAAGGACTGTTGCTGCTGGTGAGAATTTTATATTTTCCCAGAAAATGGTAACAAACCGCATTTTAATCTCGCATTCCGAGTTGTGAGAAGGGGACGAGTTTTGCGGCGGGGCGTGAAGCTTCCAGCCATTTTAAAGTACCTCTTCATTTATTAAGTGATTTAAAATAATAGGTGTGACGCCTTAGCGATATCGAGTTGCCGTCGCTGCACCCTCTGTGGTCACCTCCTCGGTCACGAGACTGGACACGAGACCGAGACAGTCTATACTTAGTACTAGCACGAGCTAGGGCGCCTGTCAACTTAACTTTCACACAAACCAGAGTTACACTTGGCTGGCTGGTTACGCCAAGCGACCTTCTCGTTCTTTCTCATAGGTTTAGTTATCGCTCGTAAATGTTTTACCACCGCGGAGCGCACCCGATATGGGTCATAAGTTTGGAGATGTTCTGTCTGCCACCGTCCGGTCTTTCCTGAAGCCATGTGACGTATTTAACGCTGATATCACTCTCTTCCCCCTCTCACCTCCCCCATCCCTTCTCTCTCTGTTCTGCATTCCTGCTTTCCTGGAATTGCAACAGGAGGACAAAGTGGTTAGCATCTTCTATATTTTACCTGCTGAATATTTATGGCGTATCTCATTTAACCCTTTAATGTGTATGATGCTGTGTGATGCCAATCCCGATATGGTTACCCCAGAAAAGAAAGAGATTTGCAGTTGGTTAATCTTTGGGGTATTCAGAAAACTAGTATAAGAATGGAAGTCATTCCATCAGTAAGATATTGGTCAGACTGATAAAAGAAAGGGATTGGTTTAATCTGTGTGTGATTAGTCAGACTAGTAGAAGAGGGGGATTGGTTTCATCTGTGTGTGGTTAGTCAGACTAGTAGAAGAAGGAGATTGGTTTCATCTGTGTGTGATTAGTCAGACTAGTAGAAGAAGGGGGTTGGTTTCATCTGTGTGTGATTAGTCAGACTAGTAGAAGAAGACGGTTTAATCTGTGTGTGATTTGTCAAACCACTAAAAGAATGGGATTATTTAATCTGCGTGTGATTAGTTAGACTAGTAAAAGAGCATTGCTGGTTTCATTGGTCCGACATTAGACAGAGTAGTAAAATTAACACCAATTTGTGTAAATAAAAGAACAGCATGTATGAGCCCTCAGGAATGTCAAACGGTAAAATGGTGCTGCAGCAAAACACATTTGCTCATTAAGACACTTTAATCTGTGCACTGGCTTTGGCCAACACTGCCGGTACTTTGTCAGTTTGTTTCAGTCCCTGGAGGCGACGTTTACAGCAGAAAGTTTCCCCCCTGCAGAGAAACCCACGACAGGACAGATGGATTTACAGTTACAGCTCACTCCAAACTGAGTACATTTCAAAATACGTTTATGAGACGTGTGGGAAGCCGAAACGATTAAACCTTGCCACCAAAATGAAATGAATGCCGGATCTGAATCTGCGGCTTGCAGACTGGTGGGGGGTTCAGAACATGCCAGACTGGCCGAGTTTCCCTCGCCGCTGCTGGACAGGGTCACCCGGTGACCACAGCCCCCTCCGAGGTGTCCACCAGAGGGGCTGTTGCTTTGACCCGGGAGAATGGGCGGGGGATGGGCTTTCGGGATTCTGCGGGCAGCGCTGTCACAGAATCCGCAGCAGGTGCACGGCTGGTACCCAGGACCCGAGGCCAGCTCTGGAGCCAGGTCAGGGCTGCCCTTGGATGAGCCTGTTCAGTGTTTTCGGGTCCTGCTGATGCCAGACTATCCGCCTGGTGAATTTGCAGAGTTTCGCATCATTTCCCTGAAATGCCTCCCTGAATCTTATTCCTAGGGGCAAAGCAGTGCCCAAATTCTTGAAAGTGCCCCATTTCACTTATCTTTACAGTGGAAGTTGCCCTGGAAATTTTAAGTGCTGCACCAAACTTGCAAGGTTGAGATTTAAGCAGGATCTAATTCTAATGAAATGTAATTAGGGGAGATCGATCACTATCCTTCAGGGTTTATGATTGGATGCTAGGATCTGGGACACATCCAGGGTGCTGAGTATTATGCCTGGGGTGGGCACAACCCAGACGGGCAGCAGCAGCACTGCGGGCCCTGTGTCTTTTTGCAGTGCTCGTTGCCTGCTGTCCAGCTGTGTCGAGGATCAGGTTCCGGGGACCCTGCCGATGTTCAGGTGACCGGATTCACTTTCGAGAGGCAGGGCAGCGGGATGGAGCTAGTCCCTGGAAAGGCTTGGCAAAGAACAGTCCACTTCCAAACAGAAAAGTCAAGGGCAGCTGGGCGAATAGTGGTTAAGGACCCAATAGGTCACAAGTTCAAATGCCAGGATGTAGGTTTCGTATTTGTGACAGGAAGCTACCTGATAGGATGCTATTTGACGGATGAGATGTGTGCTGTTCATTTGCAAAGGGCACTGGTGCCTTTCCGATTGTCTTACCTCCTCTCAGAGGAGTGGCAGGAGAGATCTTGTTTTCTGGGGAGCGTCACCCTTTCCGGTTAACTGTGTCTCAAGCAGCCATGAAAATCACTGGATGTCATATGTTAGAAGCAGGGAAACGTTAAAGGAGTTTAACAAATCTGGATAGTTTTAGAGTTGAACAAATCCGGATGGACTCCAATTAGTCAGTTTGGTCCTTAATACAGATCTTCACGGGCAGCTCCTCCTATTAAGGCGGGCTGCCTGGCCGCAGGGAGCCGGGTCGCCGGCTCCCTCTCGGCGGCGCAGTTTGCGCTCTTTTGGGCTCTGCATTCTTAATAAGCCGCAATCAGCTCCGGTGTCCGGAGAATCGCGCCTGCATCCATTAATAATGAAGACATAACTAGTATCAGAGTGATGGCAAAAACATGATTAAGCTCTTCCAGCTCACGCCCGCAAGTCCTTTTTTCCTGCAAGCCAGCGCGTCTCCCGCGGTCTGACTTGCCAGTGCCCGTCGCTCGTTTGCCGTAGTTTTAATTACTCGTGCAGTCATTTAGTAGCGATGACCCCCCCTTTCTTTTACCTTTGATGAGGAATTGAGGATCTTTAAAGGATTTTAAATGCTGGATATTTTTTATTCAGACTTTGAAGTAGCATTTCTTTGGGATAGACTCGGGGGTGGGGCCGGAGCGGGGACCGTGTGGATCGCTTACGGCGCGTAAAGGCGAGCGGCTGCATCAGACTGCAGTCAGTCTGTGTCGCCGGTGCTGCCGAGGGAGCCGGGAAACACGTGCCTGCGGAGGGGGCAGCTCCGTCGGGATTATTAGCCGCTCTGGGTCCGTCTCCGCGCATCTGATCGGCACCATGGGTAAGGCACCGTGCGCTCTCCCCGCCACTCACCCGTTCCAGTTTAATCCAACAGGTTCGCTTAATTGGTCGTGTCGGGTCTGGGATGAAATTACGTAACTGTCTTGGTGGAAATGCGAGCAGAAGCGGTGCAGCTGTATCTCTGGGAGGGATGGCAGTTTTGAATCATTCTTTGAATGGGTGGTTTGTCAATAGGTTTCGTTACATCTATGTGTATTTCTGGTGCGGCTCAGTGGAAAAAAGCAATTATTGTTTTTTAAGTTTACAGTTCTTTCCAGGTATTTCGATTATTATGGCATATAAAATGTTTACTAAGTCATCCGGATATTGTTATTTGAACAGCTATCCGTACCAGCAGGATAGATGGTGAGATAACTGGCCTTAGCATATCCTTGAGGTCTTAAATTAAATAGATGGCGTCTTTTTCTCCATTCTTGCTGGATTTTTTGTTTCATGTGTTACTTGTGTTTTTGAAATGCTGTTTTTCAATAATAAAAAGATGCAGAAATGTCGAGCGCGCCCCATCAGCTGTAGGCTAAAATTAGAAACTAATTAAAATTTTATGTCCCGCGCGTGTTCCTGAATTATGGCATGTGAGAGCTTCCGAAATTCTCGCTAATAACAAGCAGTCTGCTTAAATGACAGTTTCTTCGTGTACTTGATGCAGAATCGGAAATTAGAAATTATTACACATTTTAACTTAACTACAATCACAGTTCAATAAGTATTCTTTCAACAAGTACTGAGATTTTTTAAACAACCACTAACACATTAGATATTAAAGTATACCCGGAAGATATTATCGGATGTGTTATTTTTCAAGACACGAATTAATTTGGGCCTACGCTTTAATTTCCATAGTAACAATGCAGGTTAAATAAGTCGATGTTTTTTGTTTATTTTTCGTTTCGTTTATTTTTCGTCGGGTGGGTATTTATTGTGCGGATAAACAGTATGCAGTTAAAATCTATATTCTGTCTCAACTAGACTGACTTCTTTTTAAAGCAGAGGGTTTTAATGGGCTTTTTAATTACCTGTGAAACGCAGAGCTGAATGTAAGAAGCTAGGAGAAGCTAAAACTTCTGAAACGTTTGCACATTAGTATGTGCTGTGAATCTCCGGGAGCAAAATATTTTGTCTTTACTGTGTTCATAAATAATGCATGGGATTATTGTAATATATCTAGCAATATATATATATATATAGCGTATTAGCCCCCAGGTCTATTAAAAACATCAGATTTGTTGCATATTATACATTTAAGTATCATAATCTTCATTTAATTTATTTATAATATTTATTAGTATTAATATTTGCTGATGATGCAATAAGCCCATTTCTTCAATTTACTGCGCTGAATTCTGCCAGATTACATAGGAGGTAATAACCGGGAGGCGTATTTTTTTCTGCCCGCTAGAGGGCGATCTGCGAACAGGCTCGTCATTGCTGAATGAAGCTTTTACTCCGGGATCCTCCCCCGTCTGACGGCCGTGATATAAATTCACAGAAGCTAAAATGACAGCTAAGCACAAATGCCATGGCTGTAGGGTGCTTTCTCTCTGAAGTGACTTCTCTTCAAAGCCATAAAACATGTGTTAGGAAAAATAAATGAAACGTGCCCCACGAGCCATTTAAAGCGATACGAAGCGAAATAAACCCCAAGACGAAGGGGTACTTTATTACCGAAGTCCGGGAGTGGCTCTCTTCTGATTAATAAAGGCATGGTGTACTGTTAGCCAATGCGCCGCCTTCCTAGGAGCATCAGCACAAAAATCACTATCGGCATTATGAACATCCTGTAAGATGATATACGGATTTAGCCTTTGCACCCGACCCGACCCGCCCCGGGTACCGGGGCTGAGCGGGTGGGTGCGCCGGGTGTTCATCATCCCGCGGCGTGGCCGTGCGGGTCACCGGCCAGCCCCAGCATCCCCATCGCTCTGTGTCACCGTGTCAGTCACTTAAGCGGATGCGAATAGAAAAGGTCCCAGGGCCGACATTCAGCTGATTTTCAGGATGAACCCTCGTTACCCGTCATTTTAATCCTCATTCTGATCCCTTTAATGGCATTCGCACTGCCCATCATACGCTTTGTGTTTTAATATATCTGGTTTTCAGAAATTCAAGAGGGCGACACTGGGTACTTATTGGACAGACAATTCGATTCGAGACCATGATCTGAGAAGGAAAATGCATGAATATAAATTATTTAGATGACGCGAGAAGCTGTTTATATGCCATTTGCACGATCTGAAGGATGGTAAGGAAAGTAGGTTAGGGTGCAGGCGTGCGGCAGGCGCTCGGTAAGTGGGGCATCCGGAGGGACCTTGGCTCGAGCCCGCTCACGTCCTATTGTTCTGTGCACTTCTCCCCCCCCCCGGGTAACCATTCTGACCGGTCTCGGGTATTCGCTGCCAGTAAGGCAGGTTTTCAACCTGAACTGAGTACAAAGGCGCTCGATTGAACTAATTATTACCTTAATTGAATCGGTGATGCAGGCTTCCCTCTCAGTACTGGGGGTGTAAGTGGTCTGCAGGGGGCTGGGAAATCGCATAGATAGCAGCTTGGGGTATACACTGTTTGTCTATATCTGGGATGTGAGTAAAATGGCCACTATATGTGCTGGGGGGGCGGGGGGGGGGGGGGGGGGTTCAGCGGCTTATGCAACTTACCTGAAAGCCCCGCAGGGGCCGAATAGTTAATCCCCCCAGTGTCGGTGGAAGTAGGCAAAGCGTCTGGAGAGTCTAGGAGAGAAAAGAGAGACATGGTCTCAGTGGCCGTCAGCCCGTCAATCGCCAAGACAGCAAATTGGGTGTCGATCGTGCCTACCCCCCCCCTCCCCTGAAGAGAAGGCACAGCCAATCACAGCTAGGGTCACACTTCCAATAGCAGCCCCCACAAAAACCCGCTCGTTACAGAAGCTTGTGCAAATGCCGACTGGGGCGTAGGACGAGTCACGATGAGGACTGCGGACCCCAGTGTCGGCGCAGTTACAGTGAATACGTCGTGTCTTCACTGAACAGATTTCAGCAAAAATCATGCATAATGCCATCAAGTCCATCATTCATAACCCCAAACACAAGTTAATCGCTAATCCTCCGGTTTGTGCATTCACAGGAATCAGTTACTGCACAGGAGCACCACAAGTCACAGCCTGAGAAATGTTGCGGGACAGTGTGATCGCACCACGCTCCCTTTCCTATTTAACGGAGCACAGACCACCGCGCATAAACAGAAGGGCACCCAAACACAAGCTGGTTGGTCTGATCACAGCGATCATGTCACACGCAATGCTGGAATGATGTAGGGGTTGGCAGGAGCCACTTAATGAGACCCAAGCACCAGAGGAGAGGGCAGTCAAGCCTCTGTCTGGGAATGATTCCCTTCATGTGCTCAGTGGCATGCCAGCAACCACAAGGGACCATTCAGTCCACTCTCTCCCGCTCTCCCAGCCCCTTCAAACCGCCCGATTCGGGTACAGTGCCCATGTGGAACAAAAAATACGGTTCATTTCTGGAGATGTCCAAGTTGAGCCAATTAAAGGCTGGAGAATCACAGTGTCCCTGGGTCTTATTCCTCCTCCTGTCATGTACTGGAAACAATACCTCAACATCTCAGACGTTGTCATGACAGTATGTTGCAAAAGCAATGCAGCTCAAACTCCCCTTAAGATCGTTTTCGCCCTACATCCTGCCTTCTTCGGTCTAGTTAAAGTCTCCTACGAGCTGGAGGGGGGAATCCCCCACCCACCGCGCCTGCTGCTATGGTAACAAGCCGGGTCTGAAGGGTCAACCGCTGGCTCAGCGAAGGTGAAATGCGTCTTCTGGGTGACCAGAGCACTCTGCTGTACTTTCAGAAGCTTAGGTCATTGTCCCTTAGACAGCATTTCATTACAAAGACATTGACCTCTAGTGACAACCGTACTCTATGACAGATCTAATATTTTCCCCTTCTTTTAAACTCTTCAGAAGCCAGCAAGAGAACAGAGCTACCAAATACAGCTGGACAGACGTTGAAGTGGCCTTCTCCGCTCCTAATGGGACCTGTCTGTAGTGTCCCCGGGCATGTCTATTCACAGCAATTAATAATTATTAATTATTAACAATAAATTAATAATTCACTTGCACAGAAAAACACAAAAAGAGCCGTCTTCAGTGAAACTGAAACCAAAGTCCTTGGCATAAAAGCCAGTCCCGTTTTTCACTAGTGTCTGACCCTTAATGCATCCTCTCTCTCTCTCTCTCTCTCGCTGGCTCGCTCTCGTGTGCTTTCAACCTGACGCCAGGGAATGGCCGTGTCTCAACAACGTTGGGAAGAGCCGCCATCATGGCAGCTAGGAGACAAGCCCCGTTCTGCCACTAAGACAGCGACTCTGTCTGGTGCGACTCTGGCCTTTTAATTGAGCCCTCGCAGCTAAGATGTTAGACAGTCGCAGAAGCAGGCCGGAAGTGTACGGTACGTGTAACGGGGCGCTAGCCGGCCCAGGACATCTCGCGCGGTGCCTCCCCCGGATGGTGGCTGCTGTGTGGGGCTAAGTGTCTCATGGCAGAGAGAAATTAAACAGAGCAGCAGGGAAGCAAATCCAAGAAGTGCTTCCTGCTAGGTACGGAGGCTTTCAGAGGGGGGGTCAGACAGTCGGGGGGAGGGAATGTCTTACGCTTGCCAAGCATAAAGGGGAAAAGTGGTCGGAAACTAAGTGAATCTAAATAAAGCACAAGCGTCCCCACTGGCCATTCCGGGGAAGGGCTACCACTGTCCCCGCATTTCTGATTTCCACCAACACGAACCACTGCCCCCCCCCCCCATGACTGGCTGCGTTTCAGCGCCGGTACCGTTTACGTTCCCTGCCGGGTCAACAGTCAGCCAAGGAGGTTTGTGCAACACAGCCACCGCAGAGGCTGTGCCAGAGAAGATGTCCCTTGACCTCAGCGACGAGCCCCCCTATTAATCGGCCTGGCGGCCCCATGGCGCGGCCGGCAAAGTTATCAATCATTTCGCAGCAAAATAAGCTAAATCAAACCCTACACTCCAGTAAAGAGATTCGTACAAAACCACAAAATGGACATCCAAGAGCAGGCGCTGCTACTTAAAGGGCCTCCACTAGCCGGAACAGACCAGGACCATCATTGGTCTTAGTAACACTCACTACATTGTTTCGCGAGGTACCATGAAGGCATGGCAAATTACACCACAGACATCATAGACTAATGTGCAGTCATATGAATGAAGCCCACATCGCGAAATGGGCCCCATTAGAAATGTTAGTGGAGGGGGGGGGGGGAAATAAAATAAAAGGAATAAAACTCACCAGGTGGTTTAAGAAAGTCCATTGGGTACGGAGAATAAGGAGGAGGCGGAGATTCTGCAGGGAGAAAATGGGAGAGAGGAGAGCGGGGCATGAGAAGGGGGCAGATAGAAAGTTGCGATAACAGTGGCATTCTTTCCGAAAAAAACTGTTTGTCTTAGCAGCGAGGGCTGGAGGCAGGGCAGGGCAGGGCAGCGCGGCGGCGGCGATCTGCCTTGATATTTAGCAGGCAGATAAACAAGGGGGCGCCTGGCGCCAGTCTCCCGGCTATCTGCGACTCGGGCCCTGCGATACGGCTCGGGCTGGAAGCCTTCCACGGCGAGGAAACCGCAAACTTGATCCAGACTACTCAGAAAATCCCTCACCACTTTTAAGCCTCCTTTTAAAGCCATCGGTATTTGTTTGTTCATTTGATGCAGGCGAGCCGCGTTTACTTAAAAAAAAAAAAACGTAATCATTTATTTTTGTCATTAAAAATGCATGCGCGCGCCGTGGTCCTAACGCTTGTTGGATGCACGGTTTAGTGTTTATACTGTAGTCTAATTATGATGCTTGTGCATAACTTATGCACATTTTTTTTGCATGCGCTGTGGGAAAAACTAAAAATTCCAAACACTCTTTAAAATGAACCTACTGCTATTTTGCACTGGTATTGATGTATACATTACCCCCCAACACATATGCAGCTTTAAAACCAGTAATACACTTCGCAGACATCTGGAAACGTGTTTCAATTAAATCTGACCCACCTGTACACTGGCACATCCTATCAATTGTCGTCAACCGCAACCCTGAACTTTAACTCCATCCTAAGTGCAGAAACCGCTCTTGCCGAGCAGCGTAATTACAAAGAAGTATCTTTTGGAATCTAGCAACTAATTATAATAAGCTTAGTAAATCCAGCGACCAGCCGTATAATGCCAATAGATCGTTTGGTTGCGATTCAAAGTATCAAACGACGATTAAAAGCGTGTTAATCACGTCCGCGGCCCGAACGTAGGAACGTGGTTCTGGACTCGGTTCGGTGCCTCATTCGCTGCGAGCCGGCGACGGGGCAGGCATCGCGGATCCCGCATCCCCACCCATCGCCCGACACATGCGCTTTTATAAAGGAGAAAATGGAACATGTACCGAGTTCGCACAGCCGGCTCATGTGGTGCGGGTTGCAGCAGACGAGCTCCGGGTTCATTTTCCCATACGATTCACAGCAATATAGTCTCTTTAATTCCGAAGAATGCCTGAGGTCCGGCCATCTGAACACTTTGTAGAGCAACAAAGGTAAGGAATATGTGTGTTGACCCAGTTTGGAGTCCACTTTGCTTGGCAGCAGAAGACAGGGGCTTCTCGCTCCCCCTTTCGACTCCACCGCTTGTAAAAGTGCCTCTAATTGTTTTTCCTTTATTTTTTTCAGTATCGAATGGGTCAATGATTTTAATTCAGCCTCCATTCCGGGATTTGATTTGGAAACCTTAGTCGATTTCCCCATACAACAGCCCCCGGATCCATGGGTTCCAGTATTCGCCTCCCCGTCGCCATCGACGGGCGCACGGCTCCTCCAGAGTCGCCGGACGAGCCCCGATCGTTTGGTCCTGAACATGCGGGACGAAAAGAAGGTTTCCCGGCTAAAAAACGAGCATGACGTCCGCAAATCATGAAGAATCTGGGATCCGAGTTCAGGCAAAGACAAACAGCCTGAAATAATATTACGGAAAAACTGTGGTTTGGAGCAGCAAAGACAATCTGAAGCATACGCCAGTATCCTTATTCTAAAGTTAATTCTCGCCGATAGAAAAATACAGATTACAGTAATAAAATATGCAAAACTAAGAAAAATAGGACAAGACTTGGACTTTATATCCACGGTTATGTTTACTTTGTCTCATAAGGTACAAAAATACGACCTAAATAACAGGTTACAACATGTGAACTGGCATATTTCAGAAGATGCATATTAAAATAAAAATGGTTCTTCGGTGTGTTCCGTGGGCTGATAACTGCATGTAAGCCCAATTCATTTAATTCTTTCAAAATTTCAATTGCACGAAAAAGAAGGTGGACACTGGCGGTAACATGCGGAGGACTATAATGGCAATCTGCAGTGGGGGGCAAAAACGCAAAGATGTAACGTTTCCATTCGGCGCCGGAGTCGTCCTGGGTTCCTTAAGATTTAATCCACAGAATCCTTGATCCAATTGCGAAGAGTGCAGGGCGACAGCTACGCCGGGCTGCTGCCGTGCCCGTCTTCCTCGCTATCTTCCTCCGAGTAACATATCCGTCTGCCAGTTGCCAGCGTCTCGTCAGTCATTAGATCTTATTATCTCGAGGAACCAAGGGGGTCCAGATAGATCCAACACTCCGAACGGGAGCTGCTCCGCGATATACCAGAAACGAAGCGACCGCGGAGAAGGAGGAGGGGGAGAAATACATGCACCCAATTTCTCGCTCTCCAGTGGGATAGTACGGATAATAAAATGTCGCTTCAATATTATTTTTTCCCCCCGACCTCTTTTAAATTATGTTGCTCTGCCTGGGAGGGAAAAAAAGAGACAACTAGTTGCAAGTGTAGCAGAAGGTGATGCGATCTTCCGGAAAGAGGTGTAATGAGACTGCGGCGGCTTGCCCGTGCGCCCCGGCCGTCTCCTGCCCGCTGTCTCCGGCTCCCCCCGGCTCTCTCTCTCCTCTTAGCCGCGTCTCCAGTGCGCATTGGCGCGCCCCATCACGTGGGTGTCTAGACACCCTGTCGCTTTAAAAAAAGTGATTGTATTGCGCAAACAAGGGATCAAACTTGGCGCTGGGGACGGATCTTCGCAGGGAAGGGAAACTCGACTGGGAAACGTACGGGGAAAGAAGAGGGGAGTTGTCAGAAAACGCCAGACCCGCTCATTATTAACCGAAACGTTGAATTAATAGAGATATTGAGGTGGATCGCGGCGCAGTCAGTAAAAGCTTGCGAAGCCTATTTCACAGTTAGGTCGGCTTATTATTACTGATGTAGGCTTTTGTTTTACTGGAAGTTAGGGGACCTGTTCGGCAAGCCCATCATTTATTTTGTTGCACATTTACACGTGCGCAATTCCCTGGCCGTGTCTGAATTGTCTTCACACATTGGAGGGTATACAGTGTGGATTAATGATAAAACAATGTGCACCAAAAAAAATTATTAGCCTATAATAAAATGCATCAATAGTATTTAATGTGTGGAACAAAGTTAGACATTACTATATACGTTAAATGAAACAAACCGATGGCACTACTTTTACTCTTAAGGAATTATGACAGTGTTAAATTCATAGCCGTGAATATGAACGTTATGCTGCCTACCTCTAAGCCGAATTCTAAAGATTATTTTAAAGCCATTTTTTTTCCTTTTAGTCGTTTATATACATTGACCTGGTTTTATTTAATGTAAAACGTGGTATTAACAAACAGCACATTCGCTGCAACGTGCTCTTGCTAATAATTATAACATTCCCCTCTGTAACGCAGTCTATTTGCGTCCGTCTGGGACCTGTTTAGTTGTAATTCTGATGGAGAACCGGCCGCGGCAGAAGCCTGCCCTCCCCAGTACGGGGGCACTGGGAGGCGCTTGGCTCTCCTGCGCGCCGGAGCCAGCCGTCATTAACCTGGCCCGCTAACGGCGATGGAGTGCCGACCGCTCCCAGACAGACAGCAGCCGGCGGGACATCCTCCCCTTGGTCATTAGCAAAGGCGTCACAAAGGAGCTTCCCCTTATTCAGTAAGCACCGTGCAGTACTAAGGCGCTCAGAGACATGTGTGTGTGTGTGTGTGTATATATATATATATGTGTGTGTGTGTGTGTATATATATATATGTGTGTGTGTGTGTGTATATATATATATATATATATATATATGTATATGTGTGTGAGTGTATTAAAGTTTAGATGCTGCAAGTGACAAATTCAGATTTGGTATCTGATCCCATTACTACTTTACTTAGTAGAAACAGGGACCAACCGTATAAAATGCTTTCCTAGCGCAGCTGTATATTTCTTTGCCTTGCGAGCCGGGTAACAGACTCGGTTAAAGCAGGCGAAGGACACGGCCCGGGGCCCCACACGGCCGCCGAGTGCCGGGGAGGCGCACTGTCGGTGCGGGTGCCGGGTAGCGCCGCTGCGGGCCGGCGGCACCCCCCGATAATCATTAGGGCAGATGCGCGCCCGCTCCCTTTGTTTTCAGATTCCCCACTGGCGCCGCACAGGAGCTGCTCTCGGCTAACAACCTCCAGCGTAAGGCAGTCCGAGGGCGATTCCTCCCTCCCCCGTCCCTCCTTCCCCGACCGGGGGGGGGGGTGACGTCACGGAGCGGCGGGCTGTGACGAGCGTTCGAAGCCGGGTGCCTTATTAGGACGGCGGCCGGATCTATACGCACAGCTGTACACAAGCACATGAAATGTTCATTAATAGCTTCCGAAACGAAGTAATCCGGCCGCGGATGAAAGCACCTTAATGCACGCATGAACAGATAAATGCATCAGATGTTTTATTAAAATCCGCTGCATGTACATGAACCTCCTTGTTTGTTTGTTTGTATTTTTTTTTTACTGATTTCACTACATGTTGAACTTGTATAACTAAGTACTTAGAATAAAGAATCTTAAATCACGGTTTCTTCAGCTTGCTTACTTACTGTTTACACTCAGTTTTTGCTCATGATGGTTCATAATTTAAGAGAAAAAAAACATTTTACAAGTTATAAAATATACATTTAACGCACACACGCAAACAATATAACATGATTACTGTTTATGTAAAGAATGTCGAAGTAGACCCTGTGTTTCACACTTGCACAGATATTAATTTAAGCCTAAAAATGTGTACGGCTCATTTACTCGCCTTGTTTGCTCACTGCTTCATCCCTTAAAGCACAGGCCAGACTTCTGGACCCTTCATTTGCATGCACAAAGCCTCCCATGGCTTACGCTCCTTCCTGGTCCAAGATGCACTCGGGACATTCAGACTCGGCCTTCCTGTAAACACTTTGTGACACATCCTTAAGTCCTGTCCTTCACAAACCCGCTATCTGGTATTTACAGACTCCACTGTGACGCTATGGCTTTGAAGCCTCGGGTATGTAAAGGCCCTACTTGGTCATTCCCGTCACGTTATTCCCCATGAAGTTCTCGCCTCATGGCCACTCGATGTCCCCTAGTTATCATGGAATGTTACTTCCCAAACCGGATGACATGCTACTGAGGAAAAAAGTCACGCCAGAAAACCATGGTCTGTTTCTACCACTCTGAAGCTCCCTCTCTCATCAGGTTCTAGTCAGGTGTGTATTATATTAACTGATTTTGCAATCTCTTTCCTACTCTGGATTTGAGTCCGTCACATGCTCACATATGCATACGCTTCACGTACCTGTGTAGCTCTGTGGAAAACAGTACAGTTGATGCAAGGAGCTAAAGAGCAATTTCTTCTATCAACACTCAGTACTGCTGTCTGTCTGCACCCATAAAACATCTGCCATCCAGTCCCTGTCTTAAAAACCATCCTGCAATCACCTTTAAATATCACATTGCACACTAAATGGAAGTGTGACGCGTGTACACTATATTAAGACACAATTCCCAGGCATCGAGGGCTCTTCAGCACTTTTTTTTTAGCAATTGTACTGGTGCTTCATTAAAGTGCTTTTCGTGGCAGGGACTGTATACTGTGTACTTTGCAAGGCTTTTGGTGGGGAGAACATAGCAGAAGAGGAAGAAGGAGACCTACAGTAAGGTCACAGAGCACATTATAGGTCTGGAGGTCCGACTGCGACACCTGGAACACCTCAAAGCTACCTTAAAAAGTCTTTCCCACCCTCAGCCTCGCACCACCGGGCCCAGTATTAGCACATCACAGCCCATGTATTTAAAAGGGGCTGTAAACCCTGGATAAGCACTGCACAGGAGTGGCAATAGGAAACAGCCTGGCCAATTGTTACTACAGTGGGATTACTTTATTGATGCTGCTTCTTAAATGCCAATTTTTGACTGACTGATTCAGCTATGCATGTGGCCCTAGATGGAGCCAACTTTCCTTCATTTTATGTATTGAAATGGCTGCAGAGTTCTGTTCTTGGTTCTTTTGCCTATAAAGCAGTACTATAGGGAAAATTATTGAACATTATGTAGTGTAAATATATTGCTTTAAATTTGGCGTCCCTTACACAGCAAGTAGCCGAATGATATTGAAAACATGAAACAGGAAGGTGATTCTAGACAGCAGAAATTTATAAACATTAACTTGGCGATAGCTCTTCAAGATCGAGACTTTCAGTATGCAGTATACTCTGAGTCAGCAGGGTGACACTGACACCATATAGGAATAAAATGAATGTTGTAAAAGACATTCAGACAGGGAAGCATAAATGTTCTGATGTATTATAAGAGAAGAAGCCATTCGTTTGTGAGAGAGCGTCACCTCCAGCGTACCTCTCAGGTGCCAGATGTTTGTCTAACTATAGCCTTGTCCACAAGGCGTGTGGGTAGGACGGACCTCTCCAAGCAGCTTGTCTTGAGCAGGGGAGTTGACACTGGATATGCGTAACATTTGTGTGGAAAGGACTCGGGTTTCATGTTTCCCCCAGACGGTTGACCTGCGTAGTGACTGCAATGGGAACTTTGGTAATTCCATTTCTAAATTTATCCTTAGAATTTCATTTAGCCTTTAATCAATGGCTATTATGCAATATTATGCAATGCAATGTGAAATTAGCTGCTGTCCAAATGACAGCTTAAGTGAAACAATTTGCAGAAGTAGGATGAAAATAAGCAAACATGTGGAGGTTCCCTCCCTGGATGCAAGGAGGCCAAGAAGCTAGGAGGCACCCAGCACTCAGTGGACATCATGGGTCTGCTTTTTGGTGGAAAGATTCCATAGAATTAATATTATCTTCCATTGTTTGGTGATACATGATGGCGAGAATCACAATTCCATTTTATTTATGGCTGTATTCTAAGCAATAGCAATACAAATAATTGACAATGCAATGCATGTTCTAGGGTAATTAGACATTGGTTTTCAAAACATGAAAACTAATGGTTCCGACTGCCCCTAGTGCCCGGCTAAGACGCCATATTAGGGTTAGGGT
>JAODKM010000039.1:31098715-31111844 GCA_026780845.1 Petrocephalus sullivani
CGGGGGGGGGGGGAGGGGGGGGGGGGCAAGGCAGCGCAGCGCGGCGGCGCAGGGGGGAGGGGGGGGCGGAGAGCAGGGCGCCAGGCGGGGGGGCGGGGGGGGGCGAGGGGGGGGGGGGGGGGGGGGGGGGGGGGGGGGGGGGGGGGGGCCGGAAGCGGTGGGGGCCGCGGCCTAGGCATGGGGGAAGGGGCCCTGCCAGCATTAGGGTAGCTTGAGCCACCCCCCCCCCACCGCTTTCTATTTAATTAATACACCCAACATGACATCTGAGTCGGGTCGTCGACTCTTTTCTGAGAAATGAACCCCCCCTTCCATCACTGACACTGTTTTTCCAGTATTAACCAAGGATCTGTTTGCGCATTTAAATAGATTAATTATCAGCTGAGTACTTCACCGAATATCGGTATAGTTCACCTGTCAGTGGTGCGGTTTCATGTGAGTGTTTGGCACAATGCTGACTATTTCACAGTGTCACTGGCCAGACAGAGTGCCTGGGAACAGCTCACTCACACACTCACACACACACACACACACACATGATAATGCAATAATATACAGGTACACATCTGACAGAGTTCAAACATGCATGCATTTGATTTAACTTAACTTGATAATTTAATCTAACGGAATAAGCCTTTCGACATACGCAAACAGATACATACAGACGCCGAAACAAAGCAGTACACTTAAAAAAAATCCTTCTTAGCTACAAAGCATTCACAAGTGTGTCTCAAAATAAAAAGAATAATTAAGCAACTGAGACACAGTTGGGCATTTCCATTTGTTCCGTCAGCATGAAATCTGACACATAATCTTTAATGAGATCTTTTTATTTGGAATTCTTTGATGAAGCATAAATAAGGCTGCTGGTGCAGCTGAACACGCCTCCATTTTCACTTTGTTGGTCGCATGTCAGCATCTGTCCTGATAGTTACTCTCTCCACCGCATAGCTAGATGCCATGTACATGGCACGGCTATAGCAGACAGCGGGCAGAGCTACTGGTCAGTATGACGGGTCTGCAGACATGCGCCGACCTACAGATGGCGAGATGATCCACAGACAGTGTGACGAAAGAGAACTATTATTGTTCCCTTGGACTTTCAGGCAACCATGTTGAGTAAGAAGCTTTTTGAGTCTTTGAGGAGTCTATCTATCTATCTATCTATTTTTAGTGTATGTACTGTTCTTTTTTTAATTATATAATACAGAGTACAGTACAACAATGCATGCATCACAGTAAAAACAAATATAACATAAGAATTTACAGATAAAATAACATAGAATCAAAGACAGGACCAGACAAACCAGGATGATGGGACAAACTGCACATTATATTTGAAGAGAAACATGTTTAAATCTGAAACAATTTCAGCCCATTTGCCGTATTTAACACCATCGAGAGACGTACAAACAGGCTGAACGGTGGCATTATTAAATAACAAATGGCTTCTGGAATCTCCAGTGCATCTTGGGAATAACCTGTCATGTGTCACATGGGGACCACAACAGAAAAAAGTCAGTGCAGGATGTGTTGGATGGTCATGTGACCCGGAAGCATGCGTGCGCATTGACCAGCCGCATCTTAGCCGGTGCTGATCAACAGGGGCTGAAAAGATGCCACAAGAATCAATTAAACTTTTTTTGAAGAAGTGTGGCACCTAGGAGACGAATCTTCAGCATGCTGCCTCAAAATGGTCCACATGGACAGACTTACATTTGAGGCCAAACTACTGAGACTTGGCCATCTGCTTCAAAAAATTCAAACTACACGTGCCTGACCACCAGCAGACAATGTGCTTGTTGCATTGGACTGTGTACAACTCTTCAAAGTGTGTTCCCTCTTCATACGATGTTCAACACTGTTAAATAACAGCAATGCTGTCTCTATTTTATGTGCATGACATGCACAAGGACAAATGTATTATCTCCACAGCCTCCGTGATGATTTTTCAGTCTTGTTAGACCAGTATTAGATCAGTAATGAATGACATTTATACCATGCATCCTTAATTAGCTAAAACTGAACTTTGCATCAGATAAAGTGTCTTATCTACATTCTAGATCAAGGAGCGTCATCCTCTGCATCATCATCTGTTCCAACGGATTGTATAGTATGAAAATCCAACATGCATCCACCCTCCACCCATCCATCCACCCATCCATCCATCCATCCATGTTCCGTACCACTTCTTCAGTAAGCCAAGAAGCTTTTGTTAAAAAAGGGGGTGACCACGATGTAAAAATCACAGCTTTTAATATCATCTGTGAGTTAATGATTATTTGTGGACTTGTGAATTTATAAAGCAAGATCCTGATTGATGTTATTATAATTAGGATGCTTTGTTACAGTTTATTCACGACATTTTTGTATCATATGACATCGTATGGAACTGGAATTATGGGTTGTTTCACCATCGAGGAAGGTGATTTCACTTAATTGCTTCAGAAAAATATCCAGCTGTGACAATGATTCTTAATGAAAGAGAACATGCTCACATATAAGGGCTGAAGGCGTCATTTAAAGTATATGCATTCACGCTTGTTATAAATCATGCATTTCAGAATGATGACCCTGCCAAGTATATGTTTTATACAGCTTCTTGTTTTATCTTTTTCAGCCTGGGTTGTCTTTCTTCTGTGTTTTGTTCCAGCCCTGCACAAAATCCACCATGTGGATATATTCACTTATTCACATATTGAGCTGAGCTCAGGTAGACCCCCTGTCTCTACACGCCTACTGGGAATGATGGGGCACCTCAGCCAAATAGTTACCGTGGGTATTACTGCTTCCTTGCCCTTTGTTAGCTATAATTGTCTTTACCCTCCCAGGCAGGGTTCAGCTTCCCTGACTGACGACTGCACCCTGGGGTACACTGGCAACAAAAATCAACCCAGGAATATGTTTCGCTCCTGGCACATGGACATAGCAGTCCACATGGAATTCTTCTGGTAATCCCGATGGGATTCCCAATCCATCTCTGATTGTACCACGTAGTGACATAGATGAGTGACAGGCAAAAAACTCATTAATTCAGGGTGCTTTCTAATATACAATCATTGTGAAAGCGGACTACTTTCTGACCATGTGTAATGAAGGTTTATCTATTGCAGATGATTTGATGAGGATGTCCTGGAGGGTAGACACAAAGTACAAAATCTTCTTTGAAGATCACAATGTACTTTAATAAATTAATCATCCATGCAGACAGTGAGGCAGCAAAGATTTGCTTAACTAGCAGACTCCACAATGTTTCAGATGCAAACTAATATGAACTTGCTGTTCTATCACGAAAATAATTTTTGTTAATTAAAATCCCCCCATCCCCTAAGCTTTCAAGAAACGAACTCACCTAGCATCTTCAAAATATTCATAGGGCCAATTTTCCAGATAAGGATTAAGCCTAGTCCTGGACTAAACATGGAGAATCTCCATACAAAATTCCAGGACTAAACTTAATCCTTGTCTGAGAAACCAGCCCCTAGTGTTTAAACTATTCCTTCAAAATGTAGTTTGTAAATGTCCTTCAAGCAAACTGAATACCTATTTATCATATATTAAAATGATTATTCATTTAATTAATCAGAAAATCTATTTATTAATTAAATCCTTGCCCATTTAATTAAGAGCTCAGATATAATAAAACTGGCATCCAGAAAGTCCAAGGACCAGGATTAAAAACATAGCCATAGTGTTCATGAGCTCAGAATTTGTTCCGTGAATTATACAGTCAGTAACTGCCGCTGTCTGTAAACACTGTGACCATCCCTTCAGTGGATGTATTGCACCTTGTTTGCTGTATTTGTTACTACAATGTATATCAACACTATATTGCACTTGTTACTAGTTTGTACCTCGGCATCAGGTTACAGTACTAAGCATGTGCTTCATGCTATTGTTACCAAAACAAACAGGATTCTGGTAATGGGCTAAAGCTTAGGTTCATCTGTAGGTCAGCAAATGCGCCACAAAGAAAAAAAAAAACAACAACACAGATTACAAAATGCATTCGGTGTGATTAGAGTAATGACAAGAAATGCAGAAAAAATCCATTACAAATCCAGTTCTTCATCTAGATGGGATCTAAACCGATGTTTCTCAACCCGATCATTGGGGATCTCCGGACGGTCCACTTTTTTGCTCCCTCCCAATGTTTTGAGAAACACTGATCTAAACAGCAAACGCTGTTAATAAATATGCAGAAATATGTACCTTTGTGTGCCTGCTTCCATTTCCATTATTCCTTTTATTCAGTCAATACAATTTTCTGATTTATTCATATTCGCTGGACTTTAATTCAAGTGACTCAAGCAAATACATGTGTGTTGATTTTCAGTGTGGACCTTGAAGAACACTGTTCCCACGGCAGCCAAAATGACTGCTAGGACCTTGCAAGCAGGACTGATCGCATGGGGCAGGAGGGCCCCTGGTGGTTTCAAAACACAGCGGTTATCTGCTCTCATGCCCAAAAGGTAAGCTGCTGTGTCAGTATCTTTCCAGCTGTATTAACAAGTAAATCCATTCTGGTTTGAAGATATGTGGGTTGCTTGAGATTCTAAGTAATGGTCACTACATACATCCCAAGTCACAGTTTTATGGTTAGAGAATAAATCACAAAACAGAAAGAAACACCACAATGATTCCTATGGTGGACCTCTTCTGTCCCCAGGACATAATTAGTGTGAAACATGAGTTGTAAATAGCTTCATATGTTATGTTTTGTTTACTACTAGAAATAAAATCCATCAATTTATGAAAAATGTATTGTTGTGCAGTCCTTTAACCACATAAAATCAAAACTCCTTTAAGAAAAGAATAATTACTTTTCAAAAGTAAAGTTTAAAGCTATCATTTTTTTCCGTATTTCAATATGTCTGTTATTCTCTTATATATCACCCCGTTCAGAGAAAATACATAGAAAATTAATCTTTCATCACTATTTGATAATATTTGACAAGTTTAAATCATCTTCGTGCGTTCACAACCAGCCGAGGGTCAATCCCTTGTATAGCTATGGCTTACTGTATATAGGTTCCAAATTTCAAGCCTGCCAGTTCCACCCAGTTCTTTACTGTTTACCCTGTTCTACTTCATTCTACTCTTTATAGTTTTACATAAAAATTATAATCTATTATTATTCTTAGTTGCCATCAGATCTGTGCTCCCTGCTGTGATGACTGAGTGTGCCCATTCTGCTGATGGTATGCCTCTGTCTCACTTTAAGGTTTTTTCCAAAGCACCAGGTCTTCTCATAATATCCACGAAATCAGACAGCTTTGCTGAAGTCATTTTCGCTTCCAGCAGAACTTGGGGTTGGACATGACCTACAGTAAGAGCCATTTCTCTGGCTTCCTTGCAGTCGGTGGTTTTTAAAAAGTTTTAAACAGACATCAGGAGCACTGAAAATAGGCTTCATTACTCCCCCGATGCTGAATCTACCTCGTTCAGCCTTCACATGCACAAAGAATCGGAGAATACCGTATCCGCAACATTTCTGGCCTCACTTCTTTAGTACTTGACAGTACTTCAAGTTTCAAGCTTATTTTCTTAAGAAAATCCCGGCTTATCCTGGTCGGGGCTGTATAGTATATAGTGATACTGTGCAAGCTTCTCTAATCATCACGTCTATAATCTGTTACTTATTGTTCAGCAAAAAGTTATAATATATTATTCAACTTTTGAAGATGGAATGGAATCTACACATTTCAAAATTGTGGCCAAATTCTATTCTATTCTATTCTATTCTATTCTATTCTATTCAATGCATCCATCCACCCATTTTCTGTAATCACCTGTCTTATTTGGGGTCATGGAGGGTCTGGAACCATTTATTATGCATTCTTACATTACATTTCTTGCAAAATAACACTTAAGTGTACTGAATAATCATTTAGATATAATTAATAGAACAGAATAAAACCAAATTATTAATTAATAGAACAAAATAAATCAGTTTATGAAAGTGTTTCCATAAGAGATACTTATATAACAAATAACAGGAGTGACACCTTGATTATCAATTTTGAGGGAAGATGTTCAATTCTACCTTTAATCTGAATCCAGCTGCGTTTTAGAATGAATTAGATAACCCTAGCCCTCTTAAGGAGAAGATCCATAAATAGTTTGTATATGCCAATGTGCCTTTGAAAGGGGTTCTTTTTAGTTTAAAAGAAGTATTATGGTAATCACAGCACATAATATGCTTCCTGAGGAAAAAAAAAACAATGTGGAAATAACTGCATGCCAGTGTTTCCCTATCTGCTCCTTGGGGACCTGCTGACAAGCCATGTTTTTGCTCCCTCCCAGCTTCTGGTAGCAAAAATCTGGACTGTCTGGCAGGGAGCTGGAAGGGAGGAAATGCAGACCGTCTGTGGGTCCCCAGGGATCGGATTGGGAAGCGCTGCTCTACGCAAATCACTGTAGTCTCATTTTTTTCCAGTCTTAAAGAAAAGTATTATACTGCATGGAGGATTCGGCCAGTATCCAGAATATTGTAAATGTGGTTTGACAATATTTCGGTGTGCTTGCTTGTGTAACAGGGAGGTGCTGTACTGCAAGGGGTCATACTGACCCCAGCTGAGCCACACGGCGCGCCCATGTTTGTGGGAGCGTCTTGCTACAATCCAATGATGTGCCGTCAAAATACTTTGGTGTCTATGTCTTGCGCTTAGTACCCGAATGACTCTGTGTCTGTATTAGAGGCTATGGATCGCCAAGCATCCTGTCCTGCTACTGAAGATGGTTGAATTTGCACTTCAAAGGAAGCTACTGTATCTCAGGTTGTATCCTGATATAGTTTATCCTCTTTGTATAGCATTTTGTAATAGGCACCTTGCTTACTTGACATTAGTGACTCTCCTGGGAACCCACAGCCATAGTGACGTAGGTTATCTACCTCAGTGTGTCTTGCTGCTGCCTCTTGAGAATTGCCAAAGACTAAATACGTGATTACATTAAATCAAACCAACCTTTTTCATTTGACATGTATCAATTAATTTCATGCAGACCCTACCGAAAGCAATTTTATACATTTGCATGTTTATGGGTTATTGTTTTTAATAAATTCTGCCCCTAGAGCACTTTGCAAGCATCTCCCTCTAATCTGATGAATCACAGATGATACACAGTGTTCCAGAATAATTATATCCCTGAAGGGGTTTTTCAGACACTAAAAACAGTGTAGAAGACTTGGTCGGCATGGCATCATCCTAAAACAAAAAGTACCCAGAAGTCAGCAAACAGATAAACTCTTTCCCTCTCCTACTCAACCTCCTCTGCTTCTCTCCGGTTGGGATCTTATTTTCTTCTGCTCTGTTGTTATCAGGCGCAGACGGGCTGCAGTGGGGCCAGAAGCATCAGGTCCGATACGATGAAGGTCACAAATACAATGTAGTAAACAACTTTATCTTAGCTCTTGTTTTTTTTTATTAATAATTTTCTCCTATTGGATCCCTAAATGTGGAGGGGTTGTGTTGTAAAAAGTGCTACATACTTCGTTCCATATCTTAAATTTATACACATGTTGTAAACATCTCATTTTAGTTTTGGTTCCACTAGGTTTCCACATATCATCATCAGCCAAGCTCCAATCACACACCGATATTTGACCAAAATAACGGCATTTCCTGATCCATGTTGACTGCATATTTACAGGTAGCTCATATGATCGGGGCTGGGAGATGCTACACAGGACTCCCATTTCTTGCCCTGCAGAGAGTCATCTGTGGAATGGTCTGAGGGCAAAACTGAGCAGTCAAAAAAGCCACGCCACGATGACATGCTTAGGAAGCGGTGTTTGGATGCCGTCGGCCGTGGTTTCTACAAGAGAACTCCAGAAAACTTAGACTGTTGAAAGTTATTTAAGATGCAGAGAAAGCTTCATTCCCAGCTAACTGCTGCTGCCTTAAAGAGTTTGCACGTCTCAGGAAAACAGAGGCAGAACTATAAACAATGACCAGAAGTGGCTTTGATTGTCAACCGATTCTGATATCACATGCAAACTGTTCCCGTCCTTTCTGGCAAGAGGCAGGTGGAGGTGGCTTGGAAATAAGCAGCTTATTCGAACACGTTACAGCTTCTTTGTTCTGTACCATTATCAGCAATTGGTCATCGGCAAAAAGAGTTGGTAACACTTTCTATGCATGACATGTCAGTAAGAATCTATGCACACATCCATAACACATTATAACGCATTCATAAAGCATTATAAACATGGCTGTAAATATTTATAAAAAGGCATAACACATTGTAGCCATGTTTATGATGCATTATGAATGCTCTATGAAGCTCTCATCTGTAAGGCACTATAGATACCACCATAATGCAGTACAAAACATCCTTAATTATTATACTGACCATTATGATAGTTTATGAAGGTATTTATAGAGCATTATAGATGGCAGCGTCAGTGGAGCTTATGAAGTATTATAATTAACGTTATAATGCCTTATGACTGTCATAATTTATATACTGAGCATTATAATGTATTATGAAGGTATGTTTAAGGCATTATATATGATAGATTATAGATTATAGATGATAGATTTAAGTAAATTCAAATTCAGATTCAGTTTCAAGTTTGGGAAAAAGGCAGGAGCAACTGCATAGGCTGCATGCCGGTTGACGCATGCGCACAATAAGTAAAGAGTTTTATGTAACTGTCAGCATTTTTTTAGGCATGTTATGTATAAATCGTAACCACAAAATTGGGCGATATGGAGAATGACCGCAAATTTCTGGTGCCCCAGTCACAGCGTTGAAATCCTCAGTGCTACGCTTCATTCAGTATGGTATGAGAAGTGAAGCGCAGCCTGTGATGCCTGCACGGCACAAAGAGACCTGCTTGCTGCTGCTTTGTGAGAGACTTGAGAAACTGTGAGATGTCACATTGTTAAAAAAACATGTAATTGTGTGAATGACAGAGCTACTGTTTAGCATGTTGCTTTGATGCAAATCTGAACTCTTGTACATCCTGCAGCAGCAAAAGAGAAGACTGCCCTTTCCATGTTCCCATCCAATGTTTACTCTCGCTCTGGTCTCCTCATGCAGAATTTCTGGATTCTAGAGAAGCATTAGATATATGTTTTTTTTTTGTCCCATTACCCCAAAATTCTGTTTGGCCAATCAGAGGACATTAAGAAGCAATGTGATGTATTGAACGCCATTTGTGGTTTACCTGAGAAGGAGGCCATGTTGCAGAGCTCGCTCTTTCTGCATGCCCGGCCATGCTGCGTCTGGTCGCCATCGGATCAGCTTTGGCTCAGCATCAAGATGGCGATGCAGTGGACAAGGGTAGTGATCTGGCAGCAGTAAACCTGCCGGAAGTCATTCATATTTAGTGCCGTAACATACATACATGTCATACTGTGTCAGGCTCAATGACAACCATCATACGTCACCTTAAAGCACCAGGCAAAGCTATGGTTTCAAACCTCCATCCCTCTGCCATGATTCCTTAATTAATGTCCCGTGTGCATCCATGTGTGAGCTAAAGGCTAGTGTAGCCAACAAAACAGCATGGTGAGGAGAACTGAAACAATAGCGACCTACAAGGTCAACCCAACGACTGACCGACCTTCACATTTCAGAGTTCTGCAAACAGCCAGAGAGTGCTGCAATTTCTGGTCGAAAGTGGCCAGATAAGAGAGGCCCTGAGGGCAGGGCTGGTGCAGAATGGCATTTCTGACCCAAGTCACGTCAGTCCCTCATCTCCAGCCAGTTCAGGTGGTGTAAAGTTCCTAAAATGTAATTCCTGGCGGAAAAGCTACAAGCAAATTGTACGATACACAAATGCTGTCATATTTTCATCTCACAGCAGGGTTCTGTGTTGGAATCCAGCCCCAGCTCTGCGGGTACAGAGTTTACATGTTTGCCTCGAGTTTCAGGAGGATGTATGTCTGTCGCCGTGCACTTTGAAACTGCAGCTTATTTTTTGTGCACTTGAATTCAGCACCACAGATCAGTCTTACCGGTTAACAACAGAATGCACATGCACGTGCGTACAAACACACTTACGCATACCTGCACCAAAGCAGCAACATCCGACAGCCCATTTCATACGGGCAGATCCATTAATATCAGGAATCTGATGAGGAAGTGTTCAGGACAACAGTACAACTTAACAAAAGACTATTGTCACCAGTAGGAAGCTGTACTGAAGTATTTAGGGTTCAGACTGAGTCCAAAGCCGACAAGTCACAAGGCTGGTCGAAGCCACAAGGCTGCTCGAAGCCACAAAGCTGCTCAAAGTCACTTTAAGTGCAAATGGCAGGTGAAAGATGGCTTAAATTAAATAGTAATAAACACTTCTGGTTACCTAAAAAAAGGTGATAGCACTGTATTGATTTTTTTTTTACTAAAGATGAAAAGACTGGGGTATCAGCCAAGGCATACGTTTATGATCTGTGTCAGACACCCCAAAGTTTACTCCCCTAAGGTAGTTAATGCAGTAAAATCTGCAAGAATAATCACTGGCTACTTTACCAAGGCATCATACTCAGTCACAGACATGAGTGTCACTTATATTAATTATAGTAACTTATAGAACTAACAGAATATGTATCTGCATATGATAAAACACAAAAGAGTTTTTGGGTTTTTATAACTGGAGGACAGTCACAGAGTATAGAGTGCAGGGAGCACCAATGACATGACGTCAGGCTTCCCCGTCATGTGGTACAATTCTGGGAACCGACACTCACTCAGTCCTCATGTAATTCAACCAAGAACTTAGATTTCTCAAATTCAGTAAGGCCACATACATTTTCTTGGAAATATGTCCAATGGACTGAGTGAGTCTGCTTTTCAATTATTTGCATCTAAAGTGCTTCAGTTCCCTAAAAAAGCTGAGTCGAGTCACCCTCACACCTACAATAGTTTCCATCAGGGTTTCCCCATTAATTCTTCTGCCTACTTTCACAAAGTAAATATATTTTTCTGTATTACTTCAAGTTCACATAGAGCAGGACTATCTGTCACGTCTTGCTCACTTGTGCTTATCTGCATACTGTGTAGATTTAAGCCCAGAAATTCCCCACAAAGCCATTCAGAGACATCTGTGTGGTTTTTCGGAGAAGGTTAGCCGCCTGTCCCACTGCTGGCTCGTTCCTCACTCTGCGTGCCACATCAGCACAGACTTAAATAACCCCTGTTTACAGTTCATGCTGGGATACTGACACTCTGCGATTACAGGCTGAAAATTCCAGAAGATTTCACAGCCCATTTCATGATGAATAGCTTTTCCCATCAGCTCTACTGTCACACATATCCGTCACATAAATATTCTGCATTAAAATAGTTATCAAATATTGTGTTGACACCTATTCTGAACATTATTTTTTTTCCAAGTTGCTGCAGTTTTCCAAGAACTGGGCCACTTTATAAATATTTTCATTTACATCATCAATTCTAATGAGGTAACATGAACAGGCCGAGACATAATAAAATTCACTTTATTTAATGGCAGTGGTCACATCACACTGCCTTCTTATTCCTTCATTAAGGAGGAACTGGAGACAAGTCAGATGCTGTTCCAGAGTTTGATTGCCTGAGACCCAGTCACCCCCAGGCGTGGCTCGGACCCCCGGCGTGGGCAGTACATCGGCGCCGCTCTGAGTCACGCAGACAAAGATGATCATGAGGGGCATTACCCAGAAGCACAGAGCAGAGCCCGGATTTGGATGCTGTTCACGTACCAGACTCTCCAGTGATGACTGTGCGCTCAGAACCGCTTTAATGTTTGCTGTACCTATTTTTGGAAAAAACTGGCTATTTTTTTAGGGTTTCTGCTGATCCCACATATGCAGACATTGTTTTTTCACTACAGACAGAAAAGTATAGCAAGACGATTTTTTTATTCTTTATTTTGAAATACTATATATTATTTCTGGGATATATTATGTATTATTTCAAACTAATAAAATGCAGGTTAAAGATTTCTGCCTCAAACCGACATGGATGGCCTTCAGTAATGAATATAAACGGCACTGGGGAATAGTATCACCATTCGACATGTCTGTGTGGTAATGCGTTGCTATTCTCGGCTTGCTGTGATAGTGACAATCAATGGGAGAAACTCGACTGAACCGTGCAGATCACGGAGGCGTCCGGCATTTACTCTCCCGTTGTCACGGAAACCTGAATCGTCCGCGGTGAAATAACCGCAAATCCCAGCACCTGCTCTGATGCCGGGAGCTGCAAATCGGCGAAGGCACGTTCCAGGCCCAGGTTTGCATGCAGCAGACTTCCAGTGTCGGGTCTCTGTGCCGGCCAGAACCGACCCAGCCGGCAAAAGGGTGAGTTAGTGAAGGCAGTCAGAGGTCCCAAGGCTTCAGCTGGGGCCTACAGTGTCCTGACAGTGTCTTATGAATGGGCAGCACAGCACTCGCCTCCTGCATTTTAGAGATCCAGCCAGTCGGTCACTGCAACGCTGCGTCCCCCCGTCAAACAGCCGCTCAGAATTCATTGATTTGTCCCAAGCAGACCTAAGCAGGGATCAAACTATGAAAAGGAGAAACCCTGACCGCCCCCCCACCCCCCACCACAGTGAGGGCAAAGCTCCTCCTCCACAGGTCTGTTTGTGTGGGCTGGCTGGCGGGACGTCAGCAGACGAGCTATTGATTTCCGCATGGGGTACAAGCCAGGCCCAGACTGAGAACCACTGGCTGGCTATGTCCGTGAACTGAGCCTGGAAGGGGGGGGGGTGGTGTGGTGAGACAGTTGGGCGCTATCCGGTAGGCGCCAGTCTCAGGGAACAACCAGTTTCCGGGACACACCGGCGAACTCAATGCTTCTCGACTTGTTGCTGCAGCACAAGGTCGCCATATACGGACTGCAGTAAGAACCTGAAAACTGTGTTCAAAGCCCCCTGTTGAGTTATATTGCTGAATCGGGGACAGGAGTGTCACTGGAGAATTATGAAGGGTGACCCTTTACTGTGGGGGGGGGGGGGGGCTTATTTTTATCAAAGTGAATTAGAACTTACTATTTAAATTGGAGTGGATACAGACCCCCCCCCCCCCAAAAAAAAAAAAAAATCCCTTTGGTCTTGCTTGCTTGGGTCCTGCTAGGCCCCGGCGGGGCTGGGGGGGGGCTCTTTCTCTCCCCCCCCTGGGCTCCGCCGTGTTCCGGC
>JAODKM010000039.1:31122612-31134633 GCA_026780845.1 Petrocephalus sullivani
AAGCAACATGAAAAAAAGCCATGGACGAGATGGGTGTATCGAATCTTAACTTGTTCAGTTGAGGTTTATTTTTGTACAATGTAATAAGTCTATTACATTGTGGCTGCACTTACTTTTTTTAAAGGACTACTCAGATTGAGTACATTCAGTTACTGTTGCACTTTTTTGTACTTTTGTATTTAATAACTAAAATGCCTTTTATTTAACAATTGTTTGTGGACTTTAGGCTTTAAAGAGAATATTTTCTTATTATTTATATTTATTTTTTTACATTCCTAGATTTATTTGTTCCACTGTTTTTATACAGTTATATTGTAAAAATACTAAAATACCCTTTTCAGTTTACAGTGTTAGAATTGTGGCTGCATTTGAAGTTCTTTTTCAGATGTTGAAGTTCAGTTTCTTTTTCAAAAATAAGTAATACTGTTAAATGTATGTCAGATAATAAAAACACTCTAGTTCACTATATGTACTTGTTCATGTTTTATTAAGGGATAAATCTAAACCACAGCATAAAATAATTCTGTCAGTTAATACAGGGCTAGTAGTATCTACAGCTGTATATACAGATACACACCCAGGTATCGGTTCAGTACTCTGTATCGGCCGATACCATGAGCCCAAGTATCGGAATCGGTATCGGGAGTGGGAAAATGGTATCGGAACATCTCTAAAAATAACATCTATTATAATCATTGGGGGACAGGGTTATGTGGTTGATTCTTGAGATATTGCAAATTCCTCATAAGGCACGACCGTTCCTACCAGCTAGGGTACCAACCAGGGCCCAGGGATGATGGGACAGTTTCCTCAAGGAAGGGGGATGCATTCAGCTAAAACATGCACTTTCACTTAGTTTTTCATCAATAAATCCAAGAAACATAAATGGTAATTACCATTGATATGCAATTAGGTTTTTACGGGGCCCCTTCTAGCGCGGGTTAGGAGCGGATGCTCACCACGCTTATATATGTTAATTCCACCCCTACTTTCATATATTCTCCTGCCATTTTTGAGGTCCTTGGATAATGTGTCTTATGCCAGCAGCTGCTGCTAACAGATACTGTCTCTGGGAAACCAATACCAGGCAGACAGAGATGCTCTTCTGCTAAAATACATAATTAAATGCTGTGCTTTTGTACAGTAAATGTGATGCAATGGACACCCAAAGCTAAGCGATCCACCAGGCCGGAGAGCCTGCAGCTGGGAGTTCTGCCTCAGTCTGCTGTGAGGCTGCTCGCTGTGGGCCACCTATCCTAAGGGTACCTTCATAAAGTTCCATAAAGCAAAGTACAGTGACTATGCTAAGCAAGTTTACGTGTGGAACCAAATTCATAGAAGCTGCGAGAGATTGCATTGATTACAATGATGACTCACATTATTAACAATGTTTCCCTTAACAATGGTTTTGTGACCAGTTACATGAATCATCAGCTGAAAAAACAGCATTTTCCCTGTGTATTGTCCAAGCTGATTTCTTTGTTCATTGCTATTGTATTTGTCCATGTTTCCACCAATACAGTGCCACTACTTTGAAAAAATATAATACCAAAAAATACATACTATAATTTCCCAAATGTATCTGAAAAACCATGAGAATTCCCAAAAATGCTGCAGCGCAGGGCAAATTCGACCCTAAAGTTTTGTTCGATAAAGTACGTTATTTTTGAGTCTTACTTATAGGACGCCACAGGTCATTAAGCAGTGACACTTCAGGAACCAAAACAACAGTGGGGCTAAAGCTGTCCTCTGCTGTCATGTGGACCATGTGGCGCCTGATTGGTGTCCAGTCGCCTGGCTTAAGACGTGACTGACCACCTCACCTGATACCCCTGGGACTGTGCAGGATATGTAGAAGCTTCCAGAACAATATCCTTATGTCTACAAGCTTGCTCTGAGCACTCAGCCGGCTTATTGTCTGTCGCCACTCACAACAAGTATTTACTGACTATGGCTCTTGGTCCAGGGTCTAGAAATCGGTTATGTTATTGCTACAGCCTTTTTGCAGAACTTCTAGCATGTTCTACAATACCTGTGCTAGTCGGAGCCCAAGTGGTGCCCCAGGCATGCTTCACCTCCAGGGCCACGGTCCCTGGCAAGATCCACCACCTGATCTCACTTTGCCTTGGATAGCTGCATGAGCTTCTCAGGGTGGGTCTGGCAGCACAGAAGCTTACTGCAGGTGGTGTGACACTGTCAGTTGCTAATAGGCGACCTGTCAGAAGGTGGCGCCCTAGGCAGCCACCTGTGTTACCTAATGGGTATGAGACCTATGCGGTCTCTCCAGGAAGTGCCTGCGCTCACCTGCAGCCGCAAACTAAAATTGTTTAACCTTTATCATCATATGCTAAGCATCTGCTTCTCATGGGCGGCACTCAGAATGAATGAGCACTTACGCTAACTGATTGTGCTGTAATATTAATGCGAGCGCTGACAGTATTGATTAGCGGTTGCGCTGTTGATTTCGCCATGCGGATTTGCTCTTCCATTACAACTGCCTTGTATGTAGGTCTGAAGATGTTCCCAAGATAAATTGGCATGTCTTAATTTTAAATGTTGGTTGCAAACACTTCAGCATTGGACCATACACATATGAAAGCCAAACAAAACACATGTATTACAGTAGAGTGAGTCATTTATGCTGTATGTTTGTATATCCCACTCAATAAATGAGGGAAAAACTTGCATGTTGCTAAAATTGTTTCCCAGCCCAATTAAGTACCTTTGTGAACACCAAAACTAAATGTAATACACCCCAGTCCTTCGGCTTTGGACCAGTCAGGGCCAGCTGCAGATCATTAATGGAGTCATATCAGAGATACTGGGCCAGTGACCTATTGCCATAGAAATTCCAAGATTAGCCAAACCCCTACACTTATGTCATTGCAGTTATGCTATGGATTGAAAATACATTTGCAGATATATGAATGGCACAAAGAGTCTCCCACGTGTCCTTGTGATATATTTTTAAAAACGAATGATTATATTTCCCAAGTAACATTTATTTCACCTCTTTCTGAAGGTATTGGCCTCTAAGAAAAACAATAACACGTGGAGACCAACGTGTCAGATTCCATGGAATGAATCACACTGAAGTGGCTTGCACTTCCCCTGCTTCCCGGGCTGGGAGTTCGGTAGCTGTGCAGAGTTTGTTATTTTCGGAAGGCCTTGAACCCGGAGAATCAGTTCATCACACAGAAAAAGCATCATGGACTTCGGCTTTGGCAGAATTTAGTGTGTGTTCTAGTGAAGAACGGTGGGATTTCTAGTCTTAGAAAAACAAACTAGCTGGCTACATCGGCTTTACTAGGTGGGTCCTTGGCTGCGGGACGACGTAGACTCCCCCGCAAGGGCAGGGTGTGGTCATTCTCTCGTGGGGTCTCGTCCGGTTATATTATTCCCCATGAGCCAGTTCAAACTTGACTTCTAGGGTAACAGGAAGCAAAGGAATGTAGTGAAATAAGATTTTATAGTGGTTAAGAAACTGGATGTGTGAGCAGGAGAAAAGTAAAGTTTACTGTTCCAGGAGGGACGTAGGGTAGGTCAACAAGATGTCCATCCAGAATTTCTAAAAAGCCAGTGTGGAAGTTGCTTTGCACCGAAGTTTCTCTGAACCAAATAATCACAGAACTAAGTGACAGATTAGGTAGGTAGGTGGATAGATAGATAAATAAATACATACAGACATACATACTAATATATGTTACAGCTACCATAAAACACAACAAAATACCTGATACTGTTCCCCTCTCCAATGTCCCAAAATCAACTTTATAGGATACAGGGAATACTGCACTGTGTAATAAATCCGGATGTGCTGTGAACAATTCAATTACTGAATTTTAGAAATAAGACAGAATAGACTAGTTACACCTCAGAAACAGGCAGACTGTTTATTTAGGTAAAGAACTCAGAAACAGGATTGAGATGTATTCTGAAAAAGTCAGATAATGCATCAATATGTGAATCTGGTATTCATTTATTCCTAGAACACAGGACCGACTGGAAATCGACAAAGTGCTTCCCGAACAGCTACTGTCTCCAGGAAAAACAAATAGCAGGCAGACAGAGATGCTCTTCAGCTTGATCTTTGATGCTTTCAAGGAAAAGGATGCTTGTTGGGTCCACATGGTGAGGCCAGCCTCAGCTGGGTAGGAAGAAAATACCCGTCAGTCTCAGGGCTTGAAGAACATAGAGGTGATACCTCAAAAATGTTCATTTTTAAACGATAAATTAAGGAAGGGTTCTAGCAGTTCAGTAATGTAACTGTTTCCCTGTCTGTGCATGTGCTTGACTCAAAGCAGAACTGTGTTTAAGAGCAAAAATTCCTGATACCAAAAATTAGCTGAAAAAGAATCCAAAGGCACTGAGCTGTATCATTTTGAAATTTAGATCAAAGCGCCCCAACTGTCATGTGAAGCTGATGGTGCTCTCCATGAACTGCAGCCAATATGGAGGAGAGGCGTCTTCCCGGACTGGATCCCTCTGGGGTAGCAGATGGTCCGAGCTGCTGGTCACTCTGGAGCGCGGTAGGCTAGTGGTCAGGAGTTCGTGACTTCATCAGCTGGCACCCAAAACAGGCGAACGAGCAAAGAATAATAGCTCTTTGGCCGGTCTGGAGTGAGAATTCGGAGACGTCTCCAGTTGGCGTTCCAGATGGCACCCAATGAGAGCTTCGGTGATCCCACTTCCTGTCCAGCTACCCCTAGCACTTCAAGCCGCCGCGCACGAATCCGTCCGAATGCCGGCACACATTCAGGAGACAATACAGCTAGCACTGAGTGGGCTCCCGGCATGACGACGCCGTGTGTGTCACAGGCCTCCGTCGTGCGGCACGCCGACACGATTGCGCAGTGGGCCATCTGATATAGTTTCATGCGCCTCCAGATCGCCTTACACCCCCTACCAGGGTAACCGTGTGTCTCACAAGGGACGGAGGTGAGACACACTAACACCGAGTCTTAAAGACTCAAACAGGAAGTGAGGGCACCTGCCGCGATTTCGGCAACATGTGGCCGATACCCGCTTCCTGGAAGGTGCAGATGTGAACTGAGCCAGTGCAGTGTGTGTGTGTGGGGTGTGGGGGGTGAATCTCACTATTAATACACGCAGGTTATTTACGTGTTTTTTTCCCCCATCAGCGGCGGAAGTAGGGGGCTGAGGGGGGAGCTGGACAGGTAGCTGGCTATTGGTGAGCCAGTGTCTCGCTGCAGCACACGCGGCCAGCTCATCTTGTGGCGGTGTTATGTCTAGACAGAGCGGCTGGATGTCACAGAGCAGCCGGGAGCCGTGTCAGGCTGACCTGCTGGGGGAGACCGAGCGGCATCGTCTGGCCACCGCGGGCGAAACCTCGTCTAGTGAGCCTCAGACAGACGCACCTCGCTGTCATGCCGGAGCAGTCAATATGAAACGGCACCTCGCCTCATTTGCTCATAACAAAACCAGATTTGGACACAACACAGCTTCTGAGGGTTTTGCCGTTTCTGTTCTCTTTATTAGGGAATATCTGAACTGCTATGGGTCCTAACTCACCATAGCCCAATTTGTCCTTTTTGCAATCTGTACACATTAGAGTGATTCTTAAACAACTGCTTTCAAATACAGATCAATAATAACCTCATGCTTAATGTTTAACTCTATACACACTCTACACCTACTTGCATGAACGCCATAATTTATATCCATTCAACAGTGTACGTACATCTGAATGGCACTTTATACTCAGTAACCAAGTACGTATATATGACACATATGGAATTAATATGAAAATAGTCACACTTGCAAAGCTAGACAGAAACATCTCTAGTCGTCACACTTGCTAAGGACGTGGTAATTGTGTCTTTTGGGCTCTGCAAGGTCAAGCGTTTGTTTGTCTGTGCCACTGAAGCTTCGCACGTAATGATTAAGAGTCTGTCTGAAGCGAGAGAATGTTCCCAATTCGGGATTCGGTTACGAAACTGCAGCCTGGCTTTGGGTCGTGACTGCAGACTGTTCTGTAAAGCGGGGCGGACCAGCCAAGCCGCGTGGTGCGGTGCTGTGCCGCGGGGGGGGGGGCTCTGGCGTGACGAGCCGAAACAAAAATAACCGCGAGAAACGGCAGAGCGGGAGGAGAAATACGTGGAGGACCCTGAGTAGGTTCGCCGACACAAACCTTTCGGGGGAAACCCGCATCTGGGGCACAGCCGCGAAGCCGCAAGCGGGGGACTATCTGGCAGGGTGTGGAGCTGTCAGCAATGCGCCCCCCCCCCCCGCAACAGCGACGGTCAGGTTTCGCGGCACGGTGGGCCAGAAGAGGAATGTTTCATTTTGCACATGCGGTCTCAGCCTGTCCTGGCACCAGTGACCGCGGTTAGCCGGTTAGCGACCGGCCATTTCTACCATAACACCCCCGATTTCCCCTCCCTGTATCCCGTACGCCGTGGGCTCAGATCCTGACTGGTGCCTTTCTGTGAGCATTCCAGTCGGCAGGGTGTCGGCTCACCCCTGTATCAACGCAGACACCTACTGCGATAAAGGAAGTTCTGATCCTTCTTCTGGACCTCCTCTATAAGACACTCTGGATCACATGCCAGGGCGCATCTCTGTTGGCTTCCACAAAGTATCTTCTTGCACAGTGTCTAGAGTTGGCGGTAGGATTGGGAGGAAGTCCTGCACAAGAAAGTCCCCAGTGTGCATCCCCAGAAATAGTTTCACCATTCATTTAACCTTCAAGTGTATATAACACTTCAATATTAGCAAATACAAATGGCCGACAGCCCTTAGTCTGGCTTAATCTGTTGTTCAACCGCAACAGCAAATTGCAAAACAAATGCTCCCAAATATTGGCCCATGGAAAAACCCACTGTGGCAAATCCTTTTTTGTTATGGTAAATTATGATCTTTCAGGGAACATTCTACTTTGTAAAACAGCTATGGTACAAACTATGGTCAGATTTGATTGGATATAACCCCCTACAAATCATGGCCTTAGCTGGCACAATGAACCCGTAATACATGACAAGACTTCCTTTTCTATAAATGTGGAAGATGTCCTTGCCTTTCCAGAATGGCTTTGAGAGCCACTAGCAGGTAATTCACGCAATGTGAATATTCTTAAACAGTGGGTATGAGGTCCTGTTCCTGTGATCGTTCACGGACATCGCTAAAGGACTACTTTATTATTATCAATAAACAGGCTTCACAGCTCAGAGCTTCTGCCGTTCGGGTGATTCCAGTGGTGAATTAAGGCGTTTATCAAACGACCCTTCAATAACAGTCATGAATCCCGCTCAAGCAGCAAATGTAATTTTAAGTCTGGTGGTTATAATATGCATCATTTGGAAATGGTTGCAATTATAATTACAACTTTATGGAAATAGAGACTGTAGAATGAGCAGGACATAGGCTAAATGTTTGATGTATGTAACTCATAATTATCTCTGAAGGTCTTGATATGACCTTATAGGTAGGTAGGTAGGTAGGTAAGTAGGTGAATTTTACTGGTCCCGGGGTAATTGCAGCAGGTCTGAGAATATACAAAAGGTCTACAGTGACACAGTAAGTATGACAATAAATACAGTACAATGAAATGCAATGCAAAATATATACCTCCATGCCCAAAATTAGCTATTGGATCAATGTTATGTTGATGGTGAAGATACTCTGGTCACTCTGCTGATACTAATCTCAGCTCCCATTCTCTCCAAACCAAAATTTCAGCAGGAAACATAAGGTCCGAACAATGAACAAAATAAAAGACAAGGTGCTATTAAAGGACGCTGGTTCAGGAGGAGCTCCGGAAATGCTTCTTTATGTACTGCGGTGCTCTCAGCCACTAGAAAATGGTCCTTGCAGAAGTGCACTGACAAGCGGACGATCATTGTTGTTTATAATGGTGGTGAGTTTCACCCTCATCCCATCTTTTGCTACCACCTTAAGTGTGCCTTAGGGACAGCCCTATCACCGATTCAGCCTTTTTAATGAGCTTATTCAGATGATGGACACCCCCAGAGGTGATGTGACCCCCCCCCCCCCCCCCCAGACCACCACGGTAAGGAAGACAACACCAAATATGACGACCAGTTATCTGCAGCTATGCACCGTCTCCACAATTTCTCCTTGAATAGCAATTGGAGATATGGCCTTACCAGCACGATGAAAATCTACTGCCATCTCTTTAGTCTTCCTAAGGAGCCTCAAAAACTACTAGCCAGGTAGTTGGTGATACAGAATATCTATCTTTTTGGCACTGAAGGCACAGATGAAATCAAAAAACATGTTCCTCATGACCCCACAGTATCGTGTTCTGCTAAGTAGACCTGATACACAAACTGCAGGGAGTCCAGGTGGTCTCTCACCAGACGACAGCTTCAGTACCAGGCGCTCATAATGCCTGCCTGAAGTGCGAGCTTCTGGCCTGTAACCTGACATGTCACTGAAGCATGCCTTCTTGGGGACCACACAGGACGCCGATAACTGCATAGTAACTGTCTGTTGAGTTAAGCAGAGGGTGCTTCTGGCTGATTGTACACAGCTGACTGGCACAGGACCTAAGCAGTGGTGCCAGGCCCTATAGCTTTGCCACACAGGATGCTTGATGCCGTACAGAGAGTTTTACGCTAAGAGAGATACTGGGGACCGCAATGAACTAGACGCTTTGTGAGGTATTAGTCTTAGCATTTCTGATTGACCATTGGTTTTCAAAATATTTCCCTGTCTTCTTGGCAATTTGGATTTTTCTATGCATATCACAGTCAATCCCCGAGTGAAGAACATCTGACTTGCAGACCACTTGTACTTACGAAAAGACCACCAAAACGTCTTGAATACAATGGTTCGTAATAACGAATGCATGCTCTACTTTGTGATGCCCGTGAAGACATTTACCTATAAACTTACATATAAATTTGACTTAAAGAGAGACTTAAAAGGAGCAGATCTCATTTGTAACCTGGGGACTCCCTGTACTCTAGATCGTTGTTGACCTGTGAGCGCCCCTTCGACTGTTTCTTGAATCAGTCCTGCACTTGGATTTCCAGTCTCGATCATTACATGAACCTTCCACGCGTTATTCACCAATTCTGTGTGAAACCGCACGTGTAGTTAAAATAGTGAAACCCAAGCTGTGATAGATGCCTGGACTCTATAGCTAGTCAGAAAGGTTTAATTCTAACGCCAAGAGTTGTCACTCAAACATCAGCACTGGTCCTTTCTTCTGCTGATTCCAGGTCTCTGTCAACATCTAAATTACCCTGAGTTGTTCTGCATTTGGTGGAAATATGCTAAAAAAAAAATTAGGTACAGTGGTTCATATGGCATGTCAAGCCAAATCAGTGCCAACACTTGTCAAAGGTGTTGCCAAGCAACAAAGTCTAAATTAACACTACACAGACTACAGCTTACAAGTAATGTAGCCTTGAGCATTAAAGACCTGAATGAGACGAATTTCTGTACGTGCTGTGTAGTGCATGGACCCTCCAACAAGGCCTGCAGACAAGTATTAAAGAAGGCTGAGGACGAGCATCTCTGCAAGGCCATGGAAAGAAAACAACCCCCCCCCCCTTCCAACCACTAACGTCCTGCAGCATTACAGGAACCGAGGTAGGTCATTACTGCCGCGTTAAACAATGTAGAAAATAAACGTTCCTCTGACACTCACAAAAGCCATTCAGAATCCCTTATGAGAAAGTGGGGTGAAAATAGGGATCGTTCTTTCAAAGCGGCCTCTCTTGCGGTTAAAGAGAGTGGAAAATATGAGGGGGAGAGTGAGATTTGGCCAAACTCTTTCACAATAGGCAGTTATGGGGCCCAAGTCATGACTGAAAGAATGGAGTAAGACCCGCAAATACTTGGTGTGCAAGGGCAGTGTAGTACATTTTCTGCATCAGGGCAAAACAGTGTGACATTCTCTCATCATCAGCACCAAACATTTCCCCATAATTTTCAGGAGAAACACATCGTCTCTTTGCTCTGCAAAAGAATGCTCCTCGTCTTCTATTTGGTCTCTCCTTACTTTACTCCTAAGGAGTGAAGATGAGCAACACGTTCAGTATGAAGCACAAAGGAAATCCTCTGAGAAGATAAGACCACTCTTTAACTTCCTGTTAGTATCAGTGGTAGGTACTAAAATAGATGGCATCTAGCCACACAGCACAGCAAGTGCAGCTCCATAGCTGCAGAGAGGTGGCAAGTGGTGCCTTTTGCTATGGACACAGATTATTTAAGATACAGGATCCAGCTGACTTGGAGACCTTCAGTGTGCCACCGACACGGTTCTGTGCACTCTCCTCAACCGGGGTTTTCTTGCGGACAAAGAGTCCTTTTCCAAGAATCTCAGCAGTATCTAGCAATATTTCACCCAACGATTGTTTTTAGCGTAAAACCTACCTCTCGGTGAAACCAGGGAGTAAGTAAATCTCAGAGTCAAATGTGAGTAGAGATAATAAATGCTCTTTGAGACATCAGCCTGCTCACAAAGGACTTTTCTGGTCTTATGCTTTAATGAATAATATTCTGCTTATTTGCAAGCCTCACCATCTTGCAGCTCAGTGCACCTTTTTACTTTTTCCGGTGTAACAATACGTGGTTGAGATACTGCCAATTCAAAGCTGATTCAGAAAATTGCAGTATGGATCAGACGTGTAGCCTGAATTGCTTAAGTGAGCACCCAAATTCACAAATGGTACCACGCAAGAACATGCGAATAAGACCTATTAAGAAACTTCATAACATGAATTACTATTATTATAGCATTGAAAGGCCTGTGGTTTTGGCCGGAGTTCCTAGCTCTTTGACTCTCTGTGTGCTTCACTGGGTCCGAGCAGCAGATACGGGCCCAGAGGGACTGTCGTCAATAGGCTTAATGACTGTCGGCCGGACAGCGCCGACCCGGCGGTCCGGAACTGAGCCCTGTCTCCACGCTATCACAACTGAGCTAACAGCCGCTGAAAGCAACAATCAAGAAGGCCCCGGGTCATTCCTACCACCGCCCACTCATCATAACCAGCCGCGCCGCCCAGGAATGGTGACCACAGGGCAGCTCGGGCGGAATGGGAGCCTCCATCGCGGCGCCTGGCCGCGGCAGAGAATGGCACGGTTGAGATAAGCAGATCTTGTGACTGGCCCCTTCGGTCATCGCTGGCACCGGTGTGGCTAGACCCGGCTGCTGGCCCCGGGCCCTGGCAGCGCCACTTCCCGAGCCACTCTGCATTTTCCCTGCAGGCTCCTTACCTCTCAGCCGTTGTTGGCCTTTTCACTTTGCCCCCCCCCCCCCCAGACAGTCTGGCCCGTAGCACAATAACACGAGGCCTCTCCTCTTTGTGCTGTATCCCGTCCGTGGGCCCGGGTGCACCGCCTCTGAAAGGGACCCAGTGCAAAGCCATAGCCAAGGGATCCTCCTCTCTGATCCGACATGTCGCCTGTGGCACCCACCCGGCAGACAGTCTGGCATCTCTGTCTGCTGTGATTACACAGTTACGAGCGGACACTAAGCCTGTCCCCCTCATTCTCTAACACCTCATCTCCAGCGCGTGGGCATTGCTCTAACAATGACGCCCCTGGGCTCCATGTGAGCTGGCTGCAATAGCCCAGGGATGGGAATTGTCGAGATTCCTCTGACATTTTGGGAGAAGACCGCATAGCAGAGCTACCAGAACTAACCGAACAGGACTGAGGGATAGGAATTGTCTTGGGGTTTTCACAGGCAAATATCCTGTTACCCACACAGTGCTCTTGTACCACACTAATCAATGTTCTGGCTTCCCCCGGCTGAGTATCTGTAGGGCCCCATCAGAGCCGAGGCCTTCTGAAACATCCATGTACATGCAGCCTTTCAACAGCAGTTCTTCCTCAACTGTTCTAGTCCATTATTCCCATATCAAAGCAATCCATCTGTTCAATCACCTTCAAACCGTTTATGCAGTACAGGCGCATCATGGTTATGGCGTGGGGGGGGGGGGGGGGGGCCGGGGGGGTCATCGTTTCCCCCCCTGGGGTCGTCTTCTTCTCTTTTCTTCCCATATCTACTTGCCACCAGGACGCCGC
>JAODKM010000039.1:31134643-31150696 GCA_026780845.1 Petrocephalus sullivani
GGGTGGGGTGTGTGCTGGGGGGGGGGGAGGGGCCGGAGGGGGGGAGGGGGGGGGGGGGGGGGGGGGGGGGGGGGGGAGGGAGGGGGTAAGGTGGTTATATCCACTTGTCAGCAGTTATATGTCATTCACTTTATATAAAAAGTTACTTGGCGCTTCCTAATCAACGGCAGACGGATCTCTGACGTTTTGTCCGGGAATTAAATTCCACCTTGGCATCACTATACGACCTACACGGACATCGACATGATACTGAGACAGACGATGCAAGGACGCTCAAAAAAATCCCCTCGGAAAAGCAGGTCCTGCCTTACAGGCATGCAGTTAGCCTGCCATCTAGTGTCAGACAAATGTACATTCTACAATCTACATTGCCCTATAGCAGAAGGCCACATTCCATGCAGTAATATTTTTTAGTATTTAATATTCCAAACAGAATGGCCAGCAAACTTGTTTATGGTTTGTCGTAAAATCTTTTTAGGTATATTGTAGTCTAATTATATTCTGTGTTGCAGAACACTAGATAGTTATTTCAAATAAAAATATAAATAAAAAACAACCAGTTGTGTGTTCGGGAAAAGTCTGCACACACATGCACACGCATTTACATGCATGTAACAGTTTCATTGCCCTGTATATCGTCTGTAGGGTTTGCAAACTACCCCACCACTTTCGATGTAGCTAAGTTAAGTTTATAATGGAATGGCACACATTTGCTGGAAGATTTCTTGTGTGAGTGTGACAGTCGGAAAACTTGTCACGCCTGATGCGTGAGAATTGGCAACCCTGACTGTAAATGATTTAAAATGTGGAATAAGAACCCGGAGATGCCCCCACAGCCCACAATGGCGGGTATAACCCCACCACACAGACTGCTGGCTGACTCACAGGCCTGTTTATCCTGGTGATCGCAAATGACCTTTGCCCTTAAAAGCAAAATATTCTGAAGGAAAATATTTTCCTCCATGCAAGTCCATTGTTACACTTCACTAGTAAACAGTGCCAAACTGGGACCGGAGCTTTAAGACGTCACCAGTAAGAGAACAGGGAAGCACCATTGCTTTACAAATAAGAGGAGCTCTAATGAAGAGCAGCTTTTCTCCAGAACAGAACAAACGGATGCGGCGCATTGTGGTTCTCTGGATGCCAAGCAAAATAAGAAGAGGCCATCCGGAATGTTCCGTTATATGGGGTTTTGAAATGGCACGCAGTAATAGAAACGCAATCTTTGGAATCCTCGCATGCAAGAAGGAAAAACAGATACGATCCATTTCCTGGGCAGGGAACGCAGTTTACAGGGGCATTGTACATACAGGCATCTCAAAGAGGGTGGGCCCAGTGAACTGCATGACACATGGCCTGGCCCCCACCATGCAGGAGATGAAAGGATTTGGATCTGACTTCATCATGTCCCCTTCCATGCCTTTGTGCTGTGCCAGTGGAATGCACGGCAGCTTCCCAGAGAGCTGGCCACACCACGGCCTCTCTCCTGCCCCACCCCGATTCCCACAACCTGTGGGCAATGCCCTAAGCACATTATTCTGCTGATTCTGGCCCAGTCGTGCCACTTCTATGACTGGGATGAAAGAGGTTAGCTACAGTATAGCAAGAACCAAACCCCTGCCATGAGATGCTGCATGTCCTCTTCGTGGAAAACTTTGTGATCTGTAAAATGTGCAATAAAGTATTTTAAGCTAGTGCGGGTCAACCCATCAAGTGGAATAGGCAGCCGCCTAGGGCATCATCTAGTAAGGGGGCACTGACTTAACAAGGCAGTTTTACTTTGTCTCAGATGGGGGCACTGGGGGTGAGGCATGCCTAGGGCACCACATGGGCTTAGACCGGTACTGCCTAAGACCTTTACTGGGAGCTGACTAAAGAAACAAGAGGACGGCGAAGAAATTTTGAACTTGGGTTTGGCCTTGATAGGTATGAAGATTGGATTTGGATACTTATCAGTTTCCAGCTACGCCTGTTTCACAAGCCTCTGGCACCAGGGAACCAGAGTCAGAAAGGCAACAAGGTCACGCCTTATTGTGACCACATTAGGGGATAGATGGACGGAGGCCAAGCCGAGGAAAAGACAACTTACATAGATGATGGAAGCCTCTCTCATGGTGTTTTTATTTGAACGTTCCACTGCACAAATACAATTTCAGAAGCCAGGAAGCAGACCTTGTAACCATGGTTAGGGTATCTAATCAATGAATAGGAACTCATGTGGACATGATTCAAGACTCTGATTTCCATTCTGTAGGAATGGTGCCCTAATTTTATGGTCATTCTCAAATGTTTGTTGTCCCACCTACTTTTTACAATGACCAACTCTGATATGTCAAGAGAAACAAGCTTCCACCACAGTACCAACTGTCTCTTCCGCTTTCATGGAAATCAGATAAAAGTAGCATCCTCTGCTAGTGCATTAGAAGCCCCCAAATCCCAGCTATATCATTCTGAATGAGCTGAGATAGTGCTCACTCTGGGCAAAGAGTGGGAGGCTTGTTCTTGAAGAATTCATCTCATCAGTGACTCATTTTGATACATCAATCAGTAGTGATCACACTCATCCATAACACAAGCCAACATACTGGGAACCATCAAGTCAAATACACAGAGCCACAGATTGCTTAAAAAGTCCGTGATATGATGCAGAGTTCAAGTTCAGCAGTGCTTTGAAAAGCCGAGATTTTAAACACAAAAATGTTTCAGTTGCACTGAGGGGCACCCGGGTTGGGGGCATCAGCTCAAGACACGGTCTCCAACAGTAAACAATGAAAAGCATGCCTTGTTAATACATGACCTTCTCTCAACTCTCCATCAATCTCAGTAGATACTTCAATGATAAAATACACAGAGACACCACAGTGCTAACATCCAACATTGTCACACTTGAAAGACTGGCTGTAACCATGACCAATCCATTTGCAAGATGGGTGAATCCTTTTGATAACATCAAGATGAATGTTTGACTTGGACAGTCATTTCACATGATGATCTGCAATGTTTCTAATCGGTGCCCGAAGGCTTGTTTTGTAGGTTTATTTATGTTATTTTATTTATTTTTTTTGCAAAAGTTGAGTTGCTTTTGAAAGGTTCCTTTGAAAACAGTAGCTTCTTTCATGTTGTGATAAAGAGTACTGTGTGTTTTCAGCTGTATGCTACTGCTGAGGCTATATAGCGAATGTATGCAGTGATAGTCGATGGTGGAAAATGGTATTCTAAATCTCTATGTCTAATATTCATGTTTCTCAGACATCAGTGTGTGGATGGGGGCGATTCTGAAGAGCGAATGAACCAACCCACTTAGTGAGAAGCCATTTCAGAAATTCTCTGTGAACCGTCCCTGAACTCAAAGTAAAGATTGATGCTTTATCCTCTGTTCCCTACCATAATTATTTATTACAAACCCAAAGCTGTCACACCGAAGTGATACAGTCCCGTTGGAGAATCACTGAGGTGTGAAGAGTGCTGCCGTCGATAAATATCGTACAGTAGGTACCGAACCTACAGATGGCGGAGCGTACATAGGCCATTTAGCTAATTTATCATCAATATTGATGTTCCATTTGGAAACGTGCAGCTGGCTTCACAAGGACACAAGTAGCGCAGGATATGTGACCCTTATTCGCGGGCTCCCTGGCAGGAGCCCGCCTTCAGCACATCGGCGTGGTCGCCGAGCGATTCCGGGCCTACGGCATCCCAGCTGTGGCAGTGGGGCACTGCTGCAGCACACCCACATCTCAGCTACACTTTTCCTCTTCATGTGAGCAGCCTCCCAGATGATGGAGGAAGTCCGTTCCAAAGCTCAGTCACGCCTCTAAACCTCTCTCAGGGATGTTCAGGTGCAGCCAGTATTTAGTGCTGCATTTCTACATTTTTCTGCATTCTTTTTTTTGGAATGATAAATAGCCTCGTTATTCATACTGTATAATAGCTTCTAGTCCTTGTTGTTAAACATTTGTTTCTTGATTTTCAAAATTCGGCAATTTTAAAGTCATTTTGAGAGAGTGAACCCCTATTAGTCTAGTCAGATACAAATAATCCTTTGATTAAATTAGGCTGTAAATTCTATAATACTCCTTAAACTAATTCTATAGTATCGGTTTAAATAATAACAACAGAGTTATTATTAAACCATGAACAGCGGTTTTGTGCACCCATGCAAGAAATGATCAGCATTATATTAAAAAAAAACGTCAGGCTGATTCGGAAACCCAAGAGGCTAATCCTGCCTGAGCCTGATGGGAAGGCTTCATGTGTGGGCCTGCAAGGCACGGAGGGTATGGGAGGTATGTGACAGGGGCTACAGCCAGCATCCCATTGAGGGAGGGCAGTGGGGGGGGGGGGGGGGGCGTAAACCCCAATGGGGGTGAAGGGGGGGGGGGGGGGGGGCGGGGGGGGGCGCCCGGGGGGGGGGGGGGGGGGGGTGCGTGCGGGGGCCAGGAAGACCTCGGATGGGGGGGGGGGGGGGGGGGGGGGGGGGGGGGGGCTTATAAGCCAATAGCTGTGAATGCGTCGGATCCAGACAGCCTGGCGGAGACCCACGTCATGGCATCTGATGAGCCACCAGGGCCACGCCAGAGAGGAGCGGAGGAGGGCCAGCTGGGCATGCCCAGCACCTGTGTGAGGCACACGCCCCTGTTCACTAGTTACCACGGGGCCGAGGCTGAGCTCGAAAAGCCTCTATTAATAGCTCTACCCCAGGTGTCTGCCACAGAACGGGGGAAGGGCAGCCTCCCGATTGTTCATGGCAGCTTCTGCTATGTCATTCTCCTAACATTTTAGTTAAATGAATGCAGTTATCTTTTTCTTTGTATTCTCCAGAAATTATAATGGAGGCTTAACATTTAGAGGAAACAGAGGACCCTTCCGTGCAAAGCAACATACATTTTGAGAGAAATCCCTGGAGTAATTGGGGGGATGAAGCTCTTGCACTGGTGATGGGATTGCTCTGCTAAGCCCGGGGTTCCAAACAGGGACCTTCCACTGACAAGCACAGCCTCCTAACTTGCTGAGTCACACAACACAGCACAGACGAAATGACACGGCAAAAATGATTTGTTGTATATACTACCTTGCAATATTGCTGAAACTCTAAATATTGAGCATATACTCGACTCAAAACATCATTCCAGTTACCATTTTGTCTGGGCGGCAGACACATATTTGCGCCTCAGTCCGAAATGAACAAAAATGTACGTGTCGATTATATTGTAAACCACACCCAAACTGTACGACTCAAAGGGCAATGTAAGGTGTTTTTCAGGCTCCTCACTATCTCTAATTTGAATAGAATTTCGTTTCAGTGTCAAGAGCAAGACCACAGAAATATAAGGATGTTCACAGAAGCCAAAAAGTGTTTTCTCTGACAGTCTGTTGCCTAGGGCTGTGCCACAAGAGTGGCACAGAGATAAAACTATAAATCAAGAACCAAAAAGCATCAGTTTTCAATACACTCCAACCCTGCGTGAACTTCACTGCATTCCAACTTCGGCAGCATGACCTGATTTACACTTTAACAGTCTGTTGCAGCTGTACTTCCCTACCTGAGCTATATCTGTTTGCACATTCGAGACGTTCCCAACGATTCAGGGAAGATACCAGCAAGACAAACAGGCTAAATGTTCCTAATTTCATATCAATGCATGAGCATAGTTTGTGGTGGGGTAATAAGAATAAGAATAAGAATAACAAGTATTATTATTATTATTAGACAGTAGTCATGCCACTTGCACTTCAGACTAGGCAGTTCAGCTCAGCCCTTCCAAATCTGGCCTCCTAACCATCCCCTATATCTAACTGGTGAGTTCTCTCCTGCCCCTTCCCCACCTTAGCTATTGTGTGGTGAGCACACAGGTGCTGGATGGCTGCCCCTCACCCAGATGGGGGTGACACGGCGCTGGTGGTCGGAGTGGCTCCCCATTGCTTCTCCAGAGTGCTCTGGGTGTCTTGAAAAGCGCTATATGACTGTAATATTCATTCAGTCATTCATTAATAGTATTAACAATTCTACTACTACTATTACTGCTGCTAATAATAATAATAATAATAATAATAATAAAATGATAGGGATCCTGCAGCTAACGCTGCGTGGACTTCTAATAATATGCCTGGACATTCTAAATATACTGATGCCTAAACCTGGACAGTTACTGTTCAGTGTTGTCCATCAGTACAGGACCAGAGATGCCATTCACCCTAAGAGGAAATCTCCTAGGAGAACCCTCAGGAAGTCTTCCATTTCCTGGCATGGGCAATGTCGGGGGGGGGGGCTTTTCTCAAAGTTGGTCAAATGGACAGGGCCTGTAAAACAGTTTCTCCCACAGCGGTAACATAAAGGGAGTTTAACATGAACAGCAGCTACAGGAACGTCCGAGACTTTTACACATGGGGTGGAATGATTTCATTGCCTTGGGGGCTCCAACACATCACAGTTTTGTTGACTTTTGGCTGAGAATAGCCTTGAGTCCCAGCAGTACACACATCAGATTATTCTTTGGTAAAGGGGGGCCTCTTTTGGAACACTGGCTTGCCTGAAGAGGAACCAGTCAATGGACATGTGTGGGGGTCTTTGAAGCTGAAAGCTTAACCCCTGCTGGGTGGATGGAGTTAAATGTCTGAAAAGAGGTTTTTCTGAGGCTGCACACATTTATGCCCTTGCTCTTTTATAAAGAGTCATCTGTAGCCCCGATCAGATTGCATGCATGCCAATGTACTCCAGGCTAACTGTCTGCAGAATGCACTTGATCATTGTCACGCCTCTCAAAAAGCGAGTGGAATGATTGGCCAACTTTTCAGCCATTAATTTGAACTTACAAAACGTGAGACTGGCTTAATCCGTCGATCTCTACGCAAATTCATCACACGTATTACTAAATTCAGGTAGGACTGCCAAAACAGCGTATTCTGTTATTAATTAACTTCTAAACATTGTAAGATGACCTCATTTCCCCTGTTTTCTTCATTCTGCTCATAAACGACTTAGCAGCACCAGCCACAACACACAAGGGCTGCATCTCACCAGAGCAACATAGGGGAGTTAATTGGGCGCACAGGAAAGTTTTAAACATCTGTAAACCAAAGCCATAGGCAACATCAGCCCCCAAATATTAGGGTTACCAAATATCTCAGTTGTGCTATGCTTAGTGAGAAAAAAGACAATTTAAATGATAGATATTACTGATTAAATGATAGATATTACATCGGGTAATCAATAAATCAGAACAAAAAACAGAAAGGTCCAGATTTCCCTTCCCTCGACTCAGAAAGCAGGGTGGGTGGGGGTTTGGGGCCAGCGGAATTATTATGGGTTGCCTGAATCTGGGAACTAATACTCAATATCCTAGAATGTAAATGTTTAATGTTGCTTGAATAGCGGTTTCCATGACCACCGGAGTGTTTATTCCAATGGAAGACTGTTGCATTTTATGATATACTTATTTCCTTCTTTTTATTGTTGGGATCAAAGAAGTGAATATTTTCTCAAGGACAATAGTGGAAAAATAAATGGAAATACTAGGGGACAGGAGGTTGACTAAAATTTCTGGTTTACGTTACACGCGGCATATGTGGTGGGCAGAACCTCCAGTCCTTCCGAGGGGAGTGTAGGATGTGAGACTTAACCAGACAATGGTGGTGCCCCTGGAACCTAAATGTAGGTGCATGCAGAAAGGCAGAAAGCGATGCAGGACCTTAATACAGAGACATGCCCTGTGCTCCTGCTGGAATTCCACATGCTGGAGCTCTGCCAGTCCTCCTAAACATTAAGCCATTAAAATTGCATTAAGTGCACACAGACATACATACACATCGTAGTCATGGGTCGGGGCCAAGAAATGAGTCACCCACTTCACCACATTCTGACCAATTCAACCACAGTTTTGGACCAAAGCAGGGTGAGAGAATATGGGACTTCCAAAAATGGTTTCAAATATTTAGTCCCAGCACCGAAAGCCAACATATACAAATAATACTGCACATATCAGCTGGAGTGGGGGGTACAGTGGTCCGGGAGGTAGGACCTCACATCTCCAGGGCTGGGGTTTGATTCTTATCCTACTTGTTTTTCTTGTGTAGCATGAGTTTCCCTGGGTTTCTTTCCATAATCCAGTGTTTCTCAATCCTGCTCCTAGAATACCACCTGCCAGAAAGTTTTCGGTCAAACCCGCACTGCTTACAACCTACCACCTTCATTATTAGGCTGTCAAAAAAAAACCTGATGCTAATTAAGGTGTTAGGAGCAGGACTGAGAAACACTGCCATAGTCCAAAGTCATGTGGCTTAGGTGGGCTGGTATATATATATGAACCTCGGGCTTAGCAGAGCTATCCCCAGTGTGCTCCCTGTGAGGAACAGACAAACTCCCTTCCTGGTACATACTCCAGGCTTACAATAACCCTGAATCAGACAAGTGCTTATACAAAATGGACGAATATCTGTATGGTACTTCTGGCACCGTAATGGACAGATGATAAGACTAAAATAAACATATTTCTTGTGATTTATTTTCTGACCTGTTGGACAGATGCTAGAAGTAACTGCAAACACTACAAACCGATAATCTCGGAGTTGCATGGAAAATGAATAATGTTACAAACATCTCTCCAGAGCAAATTTTGTTCTTGTAGGGTGTTACATTTTATGGTCCACATGAAAGGTTTGGATTTTTCCTGAGCCTGTGTATGTACGTACTTTCTGGGAGCTGTGCCCTCAAGGGACTCCCAACTGTACCCTAGCTATTGGTATATGTACCTTTTTAGATACAGTAATGTATTCTGAGGAACATTTTTGTACCATTGGGGGTACATTAATGCTATTTGTACCTTGAGGAACAAAGCATAGGCACTATGTAATTATTCGTATTATTATTTTGATTATTTGATTCTTTCTTGTAAAATGTATAAAAAGACAGTAAGCTTCCCTTCCGTGACTTATATTGAGTAATTAGCGCCCCCTGTTGGCCATGAATATTTTGTCTGTTGATTAAAATGGTCAGAAGAAGTCTCTAAAGCAGGGGTCTCAAACTCCAGTCCTGTGTAGCTTAATTGTTTCCCTGTTCCATCACAAATGTTTGTGCTCAAGTGCTGTGGGGTAATTAGCACAGTGAATAGAATCAGGTGTGTTAAATGAGGGTAAACCCAAAAATGTGCAGGATTCTGGCCCCCCAGGACTGGAGTTTGAGGCCCCTGCTCTAGGGGGGGGAACTTAGACAGTTCTTGATGTAATAAATATCTACTTATTTTTAATAGGCACATTTAAATGTGGAGATGAAAGCACTAGGAGACGGAGGACATGCAGAAGGACTGTGTCATGGATGAATGGCATTTCATAAGCAAAGCCTGTCACACCTCATCCTGACAGTAATAGTGAATAAAGCTTGTCTCTGCTAAAGGCTGCATGTTGTGTGCCAGTGTTAGCTCAAAGTGTGCAGAAGTAAACAAAGTACTTATTAGGGAAGATTCTGCCGCTTCACTAATTCTCAGACCTTCTTTGTTTTGCGTTTAGTGTTTTGCTGCATTGTGTTGCATCCAGTGACTTTGTCCCCGCTTATTTCTCCGAGTCAGCCTCTTTTGTACGCTATCAGCTTTGCTGCGATAGCACTGCAATACTGCTTATCGTTTTAAGATCCGCAATGGAGTGCCCTACACATTTTTCAGTGCTGCAAGAGCACCACCTGATGGCATACGGTAGGTAAATCCCCAATAGTAACGGTTGGTTCTGTGTATCCATCCCTCTGTTTTCATTTGCTACGTATCCGATTGTAGTCACTCTGAAGCATATGGTCGGCGGCACAGATAAAAGGTGAGATGGGATTCTAGTCAATCACAAGGCTTACCAAAGTCTTTCTAACGGTCTTTCCGTGTCATCTAAAAGGTCATTTGTAAAACAAGGAACCCCGGGATTAAGGTCACTGCTGCACACCAAAGCCGGCACGAAAAAACGACACGGATTTATGAAATATTCGGATGCTAATTTGACAGATCGAAATTTCGCACCAAACACGATTCGACATCTTCGCAACTGACTGAGAAAAGTTCGCATACCGAAAGAAACGTTTAACTAGTGACACGCACAAGTGACGATGGTTCTTTTGCGCAAGCAAGTGCAAAGAAAGGGCTCGATATACTGAATACATTCAATTATAGGAAAGCATATAACCTTACATTGGATGTATACATCTTTTATCAGTTAAAAACATCAGGGGGTATACCAGAAAGGAATAAACACAATGGGATAAAAACAATGAATATTAAGAAGATAGATAGAAGCAACGTCTTGTATTTTCAGTTTATTAACAACAGGAATCGAGAAAACAGACCTTATTGAGGCACCGAGGGGGTCAGTGCTGTTGAAATTGGAGTTATGTTGTCAGATAAAGTTTGCAGCTAGTCCCAATTCGTCACCCATGGTCACACTCTGCAGGTAATGACTGAAAGAGCAGGTTTGCAAGTACCGCTGGGAAATAGTAGGTCACTGGGTTCACCCTCTGTGACCAGGTGTGGAATTTGGAGATCCGGAGGGATCTAGGGATCCCCCAGAATAAGCTGGACTGCGCAGCCCTGGAGAACAAGGTTTGGGCTGACCTGCTCAGCATGATGCCTGGGTAGTCCGGAGCCCATCCAGATGGAACTTCTCTTCCGTATAACGAGTAGCAAGATACATTTCAATAAGAAGCATCTAAGACGTTCATTGAAGCCCCATCTAAAATAGTTTTATAAATATAATATGACTGGATCACAGAAACACTAAAGTGATCTGATTAAACCTTATTTTAGACATTTCTGACGTGATTTATCACCTGATATGTTTAACAGTTACAGTATGCACTTCTTCATATCCTCTAGTACAGGGTCAGGGGGAGCCTGCAGCCCATCCGTCAGGAATGCGCGTCCATCACAAGGAAAACACCAGTTTACCTAACTGCATGATTGTGTACTGTCAGAGAAAACCAAAGTACTTAGAAAAAACACTGGGACAAAATGCAAATTCGAGGGTGGGATCAAGACCGCCACGCCTGGAGGTGTGAGCAAGCATGCTGGCCTATTTGTGCAAGTGAAATCGAACAATATACGATTGGACATATTTGAATCCCGTTGTTAAAGGCACAGTAATTTTAATAAGATTGCCGATTAACTGAAATTCTAAAGAGTTTTTCTGACAACTTCAAACTAAATTACTAGTAATAAGAAAATGCACCAATCTTAATCCATTATCATAGAAGTCACAGAGAAACTTGAATCCAGCCTAGGGGGCGCCGTGTACACGGTAGAGTGTATACTTGGGTAAACCAGACTTTTTATTACAGGATATGCTCTCACACTAAGGACAATCCAACAGCAATCCACCTTTCAAAGGTAGCAGGAAACCAATGTAAACAAGCAAATTTCAAACACACAGAACAGAGGCTGCAATTAAAGCAAGAAATTGTCAAGGAAAAAAATGCTCGATGCCCTCTTTTGTAATTTAAACGGGAATGATGCAATGTTTAGATCATATATGTGGCTCCGATGTGAAGGTTGGCTACATAAAAATGCTCATTCGCGACATCCTACAATATTGCAAATTAATCCTGCAATACAGAACGAATGATTAATGCCATACGTTAACTGCACAAGCCAGTTTACTGTTTTCCCCCCCATTGTTCTTTGTCAATAATTTGGAGGAAGACGCGTGCAGGTACAACACTGATTTTTTTTTCTCCATACAGCCTTCAGCGCGAAGAGCCCAACCAGCATCTTAGTTGCTCGCATGCCGACACAGGGATCAGCAGATAACCAATAATGTATGTCGCTGCTGAAGCGCTCAGTGCAGCCACACCTAGCGAGGCTCCATCCCGGCGTGGTGGGGAGAGGGGCGGAGAGACGCAGGGCTGCTGAGGGGCAGAGCGGAGCCTCACGGATCCCCGATCGCAGTATCGCCGGAGAGGTGCGGGAAGCGCAGCGTGCACCGGCAGCTGGTGAGCGCCGACCCTCCGTCGGCATTGCGCCTCCCTAATAAACACGCTGCGTTTTATTATGGAACCGTGAAGTTGCTGTCGTATGCTGTTTGTCAGCAGAATAGATCCTGTTTGTCCCGCATCTGATCTCATATATGCGCGGCTCGCAGGCTCATTAAACCTACTTAAATTTTTTTTATGGTTTATGTTATTTAACACGTTTAGCACACGCACACGCAAAGCTGGCCAGCTAGGGGGATTTAATGTTTATAGGCGCTGTGACCTTCTGTCAGAAAAGCCCCATTACTTGCGTTTGCTATCGCGGCTGTTTCTTTTTTATTGGCAAGTTCTGTTTTGCTCCGGGCGGATATTGTATCCATTATGTAATTATATAAAAGTAGCGTAGTGTTGTATAACGAGACATGCGAATTGTTTTCAGGCGTCAGGAATACTGTTGTATTGCCGGCCGATTCTTGGTGATGCCTTAAGCTTGGTAGTTGGACAAAGTCTGTTCTGTCATTGCAGCTAGGCGGCTAGGTGGATACTATTATTTTCATACACTGCATTTGTTTTAGGATGGGTGAATGTCACCCCCTTTCGGGTGGGGTCGGGCGCTTTTGGACAAAATAGGCCGGTTTGCCTATGGAAATAAAAAAGAATAAAGAAAGAAATGCGATCTTTTTATTTTGTTATTGTGGTGACGGCTAGGCGGCATATTGCCCTCAATATAGGAGTCGGCATTGGTTGCGGGGCCTCTTTAAATGCACACAATGCCCATCCAGCTAAATAAAGTGCATATGATTTTGCAAAGGTTTCCGGTCACATTGCGTCGATTAGAGGAGCGGATTATGACTGTGGGCTGCAGCCATGCAGGTTAATGCTCAGTCTTACATGCATGTGATAATGGACATGTGTATCTGTATGGCGACAGTACGGGGAGCCGCTTATGCGGTACTTGACAGCTTAATTTTATTCGTGTTTTAATGGAAATGGCCTTTTCAGATAAATACTACTATAAATCAATCGTTATTATTATTATTATTATCAATAGTCAGATGTACTTATAAGAAGGACGTGTTTCGAAATTTTGTTTCCTTTTAGAAAGTAGCTGGTGTGTTCTTTTAGAGTAAAGGCTGAGGGTGTGTCCGGGCGTTGTTCGTCTTGGTAAGTGTAGTAAAGCAGGTTTAATATCATGTTTAAGATGGAATCAGGTCAATGTATTTGTTGAATAAAATGGTCAAAAAGTAAACAACAGCTCCATGGATTGAATAGTTGACAAATTACGAAATTACGAGTGTGTTCATCTATACATATCATTTAATATAAATATAGAAAATTATTCGCACAATAGCTTATAGCCACGATTTGAATTTATAGACATACTATATAGACCTCTTCTCACTTAAGTTGCAGTTAGAGGTTAGTGAATATAAATGTATTTTTCCTCCCCATTATTAATTTGTGAACCCCATGTGCAGAACCCCTGATTTAGAGGTAAACTATAAAATTTAAATACCTTAAGAACTTAAACTCCCTGTAAATTGTGGTTGCATCATTACTTCCTTTAATCCCTTTGACTTAGAATAACACCGTAAAGTCCACCTATATTGACGCCTGTTAATCAAAATTAAGTGGCCAAATCCCTAACAGTTCTTCAGATGTTTGTGTTTTTCCCTCTATTGCATTATTTTTATTGACATACTGGATTTGTGATGGAGAATCACCTGTTATGTCTGCTTGGCAGCAGTATTTATTGTCTAGAGGGGAGCTAACATTAGTTCATTGGGTTTATATCATGTGGCTCAAGCCGGGTGGTACTGATCTAATCTATTGCAGCACTTTTATCGTCCTCCCGTAACAGTCAGATCTCCATTCCTGTAATAACATTATCTCAGAATTCCAGCTATGGTCTGAGACATGGGCAACCCTTAAGAAATCCAGCCCTTCACTGTTGGTGCTCACCCTCCAAAAGAGTTTTAGCTCTTTGTCCCCTGACCATGTGCTTCTCACACTCGGAGAATTTGTTTGAGGGCTTGACGACGCACAGTGGGTTCACAGCAGCACACCAAAGTTGTCTTAAAATCAGATCTTATTGAAATGGCTGACAGGCTGATATCTAAACTGGAATTTTCACCAGCAGGCTTCCTGTGCGAGGTGGTTGAGTTAGTCTGCTTAAAGTACTGTATTATAGATTGTTTTGACATAAGCACTGCCTGTATAATGTAAATGTGTTTAGCGAAGTCTTTGGAAGGAGGCTGGTGATAGGAACAGAGCTGAGTCAGTCTCTAGGCGATTCCTGAGCACTCGCTATGTCCAGCCAGCGTAGCTTGGCTGATGTTTTCTCCGTTCGGGTTGTAATATGCAGTCCATTATCTCTTTAAATGCACTTATGAATAATCACCCACCCCCCCCATATCCGAATAGATGTGCTAACGCTCTTCCATTAGATATTCTTCTTGGAAAAAGGAACTAAGATCATCTGAGTTCTTGACACCCAGAGCTATGATGACCCTGGTTCCTCTCTAGGGGCAATTCCAGGATTTGCCCCTTTGGGGGGCAGGTACAACCTGAAGGTGCCATTGTGCCAGGGGTGGGGGGTGGGAGTCCTCAGTGATAAAATCCCCCCCCCAATAGGGTGTAGAATCACCTGTGTTCCTCATGGCATTTGCTGCATTCGCCAGCAGGCTGCTGGTGGACCGGTTTCTTCACACACTTGTGAATTCTCTCTCCACAAACGCCCTGAACCTTTTACTCTATTTCCCAGAAGGAAAGACGTGTGTCCACCATGGATGGCAGCTCAGGCCCTGCGGTGGTGACCGCACCCCCGACCGCAGTCCCCCACTTTGACCGCATGGAGGGCAGTCCGGAGAGGAACCTGTTCCACAACTTCCGGCAGGACTTCAACATGATGGAGCAGAAGAAGAGGGTCTCCATGATTCTGCAGAGCCCAGTGAGCCTCTGAACCACGTGCTGTTTCACTGGCATTCTCCATGAGTATTGAGTACTGCTCAGCAGCTGATTGTTACATAGTTCAATCTTGGCATTGTATAGTAGTTTAAAAGCCACATTTGTGTCTTGATAATTAATGAATTCTAACTATTTATGATTTAATTTAGCCTGGTATAAAAGGTATTTAATTGCCTACGATATTAAATGCTGCATGTTTTGTACTTGATTCTATTGTGGTCGATATTCCTTATGGTGACTGTGTTCCCCACTTCCTTCTGACATAACGCAAATATTGTTCGGTGTGAACTGTAAGTGAGTCCTTTTCTGAATAAAGTCGATCTCCTGTTTTCAGGCCTTCTGTGAAGAGCTGGAGACACTGATTCAGGACCAGCTGAACAAGGGAAAGGATGCCACCAACCTGCTGGCCTTGCAGCAAATGGCAGACTTCTTGACCACCAGCATGCCAACTGTGTACCCTATCATCCCCCAGGGAGGCATGGCCTCAATCAACATGAGTGAGCGTGTCCATCTGCCTGCCCCTACCGCATGTGCACCCTGCTCTTAGCTGACCTCTAGGGCCCTTAGTGATGATAATACAACAGTTTTAGCGTCACACAGTGCCCTTTATAATTAGGCGATGGCATGGCTGAGCTTGCCTCTGTTCCTCAGAGGGCTGTCATTTCTGATGATTCACGGTGTTTCTGTCCCCTTCGTTTGCCTCGTGGCTTGTTCCTGCAGGCCTGGGGATGGTAATCCCTGTGAACGACCTCCGTGGCTCAGCCTCTGTGGCCTACGAGAAGGACGAGAAGCTGGTGCGCTGCAAGCTGGCTGCTCTTTACCGACTGGCAGATCTCTTCGGCTGGTCCCAGCTCATCTATAACCACCTGACTGTAAGCTGACTGCTGGGCGTCAGAGGCCCTTCCTCATCCTGTGCAGTTTTATGTGAACTGTTGAGGCTGAATACTAGGGCTGCATGGTATCACATCGCGATTAAATGGTGCATACGCAATAATCGAAAGGGCTTTGGGTGATGGCTGTAAACATTTCAGTACTATATGGACATCTACTTACGCTGATAATAGTAATAGATAATAGTTAAATACAACTCCCACCACTGTCACCTGCAGAAGTTCTCGGACGACACCGCCATTGTTGGTTGTGTGTCCGGGGAG
>JAODKM010000039.1:31173159-31193109 GCA_026780845.1 Petrocephalus sullivani
ACGTGATCGGCAAGTCTCTCATTGGCTTCTACAAAATAATAAGAAGAGAATTTCAAATGGAGAGGGTCTTGCGCGATAGGCAAGATCCTTTATTGTTTCCGCATAATAATCTTTTCGAGAGATACCGCTTCAACCAAGCCGGAATATTAACCCTCAACAATTAAAAGAAAAAACAGTCTGTCTGGCCCTGAAATACATGCTCCGGGGTTCCATAGTTTGTCCCAGACACCTATGTGTGTGTGTGTATATATGACGCACCGATCGGTCGCTCATCCATGATTGGTGAGGCCAAGGCTGATTGGATTTACACGTACGGACACTGATTACGTGTGCGAGCTAATCCTCAAACATCAGTTACATTCTCTATCCTACCAAAAATCTTGGGACCTGCTGTTTAATTTTTAGCCGCCCGCTCCTGCCCGCGGCAACCTTAAAACTGCCCGCTCCCGCGAGATTTCCGTCCGCGGGACGGAAATCCCAATGCAGGGCTCTAGTGTGTGTCTCATATCCCAGCATGACAGTTGGACCCCTGAGCAAGGCCCTAGCCCTAAAGTCCCAATTGCTTCAGGGACTGGCTGAGCCTACTTTCTCAAATGTACATCGCTTTTGATGAAAGCGTCTTCAAAATAGCTGAAAATGTAAATGTTGGCTGCACATTGTGATACGGTACCACCCAGTGTTTTGTCTTCCTGTTAACTCTTTTAGAACAAATGCATATAGTTCTACCATTTCAAACATTGGCACAGCAGTACAACAATACAATGCAATACAATACAATCTCATTAATAAGCTTTGTACCTACCAACATTGTGTCGTTTCATTTTTTTCTTTGCTGTTTGTCTAAAGGACTGTGTGACAACAATAGGGCAAATGACTGCCGACTTCCAAGTGGCGAGATCCACCCATCATGCTCATATATGGCTTCCCAGTGGATTTATAGTGACAAAAACAAACCCTACTGCAAGCATCCAGCTCCAACTCCTACACCCCGACCAACAAGTCCACCAAGTGGAAGTTCTTCAAGTGTTAGTCCTGTCTGCAAACCAGAAATCTGTGGCTTCCTACATAACAAGTGAGTGTTTTTCCTGTCAAAATATTGTGATTTTACACCTTAGGTGAAATCATAAATGTACATGTTTCGTTATGTCCCTCATGCAGCCATTGCTTGTTAGACACATTATCAGCGCTATTCATTTTGTTGTGGTTATTTACTTACGTTTAAGCAGTTTAGCTTCTTCTGTGAAATGTTTCCTGGCTACATCTTCCGGTAATGCAGGATTTTTGAAGAGTGCCACAAAGTGTTCCCAGTGGAAGCCGTTTACGAGGCCTGCAAATTCGACGTCTGTCATATGCCTGAACCTGAAATAGGCTGTCACAGCCTGGAGATGTACGCGTCCATATGCGCCAGCGCTGGGATCTGCATTGACTGGAGGAAGATCACCAACGGCCAGTGTGGTAGGCGGGGCCTTTTCGTCCGTCAGGTGGATGTAGCATGTCACTGCTTGAGTTTGTAAAATAGCATAAGTCCACCTTTAATCTAAATAAGTACACATTTTTGTTGTGGATAAATTGTTTTAACTTCCAAATAATTATTCTTAATCTGATGCCGTTGTTCATTTATCTTATGTGTGTAGAATACAATTGCCCAGACACAAAGGTTTACCAGCCATGTGGTCCTGTTATACAGCCCACATGCAACACAAAGTAAGGACAGCCCTTTCTTTTCTAAAATATACAAATAATAGATCAAATACATAGAGGTCAAAATGCAATATAATTATTATTGCTGCTTCTGTGTAGTCACTGTTAAAAATACGTGATCAGAATGTTGCAATGCAATTTTGTGGTCAAAAACTGTTTTTGTTTATTGATGCACATAGTTACATGAAGTATCAGAATACTCTGGAGGACCTGCCGGGTAGCAGGAACATGACCAAAGAGGGATGCTTCTGTCCCGAGGGGACAGTCTTATTTACCTCTTTCTCAGACACCTGCGTCAGTTCATGCGGTGAGGCTTCTTTCATAAGAACCAGCCAAAGCACAATTTCCTGTCCAGACAGGAAAAGAATCGTCTCGTATTGTGAGTTTTATAAAAGTATTGGCAGGGAGTCTTACAGGGTGTCTCTGTCCCTTCAGGCTGCACGGGACCTGATGGCATGCCCAAGATGGTGAGGATAAGCAGCGTCGTCGGGCCTCCCCCACTTCCGGTGTCCCAACGTGCCAGCATTTAGGATGACTCCTCTCCCACTTCCCCCTTCGCAGCCAGGAGAGATGTGGCAGACTAAATGCCTCGAGTGCGAGTGTGATGGGGAATCGATGAGTGTGCAGTGCCGCTCCCCCAAGTGCCCGCCTCCTGCTGACATCAGCTGCAGTTTGGAGGGCCAGGTGGTGGTGAACGACACACTAGACTGCTGCCCACAGTACAAATGCGGTGAGTGGGTGTAGGGTAAATGTCATAAAAACGAAATAAATAGCCAGCGAGCAGAGTCAGTAGAGCATAGCTAGCCAGCTGGTTAGCAGAACATGCTACTTCAGCATCTCCTAAATTAGAAACATCTTTATTTAATATATTTAATGTAGTGAGTGCTTGTGGCAGGGTGGCACGGTGGTGCAGTGGTTAGTAGTGTTGCCTAACTACTACTACTGGGACCAGGGCTCATGGCTCTGTGTGCCTGTTTGCCTGTTCTCCCCGTGTCATTGTGGGGATTTCCTTTGGGTACTTTGGTTTCCCTCCACAGTCCAAAAACATGCTGCAGTTAATTGGAGTCACCAAATTGCCTATAGGTGTGCATGTGTGAGTGTGCCATGCAAATGGGTTGGTGCCCCATCTTGGGTTGTTCCCTGCCTTTTACCCATAGGTTCTGGGCTCGTTCCTGTGACCCGGAATAGAACAAGTGGTTTTGGAAAATTTATATTTTTAGCCAACAAGAAGCCCCATGCAAATGTGCGGTTTGAGTGCTGTTACTAAACACCACAATATATATTACATATATATTACATAGTAGGTTGACAGACCTAGGCACCACTTTTTTGTCCTTTTATATGCAATAGAAGAACATCTTTGTAAGAGATGATGGTAAGTGGGACCTGGGCTTTGGGTTGTTTATTGCATGTATTAACCTCTTGTGTTAAATCACCCCCTTGTTGCTCTTCTTCTATGCAGAATGTGACCTGAAACTTTGCCAGGCAGCAAATCAGACCTGCCCATTGGGATTCCACGCACAAGTGACCATTGCAAGCGATAGCTGTTGCCCTAGTTACACTTGCGGTAAGCTCCTCTAACGTTACATAAGTGTTTTTCAGGGGAAAGCCCACCTCATTTTAATCGTTGTGTTACTGCCTTTTGTGCATGTTAAGTGCTGTCTAGTTTTCCTTATAGTGCATAAAGTACAGATGCATTGTTAAGAGTGTCAATCAGACAAGAAACCCACAGTTTAATTTCAAACAGCATAACCACTGAACGAAAAATCAAGAAAAGTGTCATGCACATGAGAATCCACAGAAAAGGACAAATGTGAAGAATTCACAGCATGGTTGAAGCCAGAAGGGTGTAAGCGGCCAAGCTGGTATTACAGCTCTGGTGAAAACAATTAGATAACTGTATAATCAAAGCAGTATTCAGCTGAGCGTGATCACTGCTGCTTGTTGGCTGAGTTGTGGTCAGTGTGACAATGAAGATTGTTCTACTAGTGTCCAGTGTAGTGTCTCTTCCTTCTTTCTAACTGTTCTTTTGTTTTTGCTCACAGATCCCACAGACATCTGCATCCACAATGGCGTACCATACAAGGTGCCAACCTTTGGGATTAATCAAAAACTGTTACACTGACACCATGCACTTAAATCTCTCTATCAACCTAATGACTATATTCCTACTTTTGTTCCCCCTAACATTTTCAAATTCCATCCCAGGTAGCAGCCTATCACTCTGCTCATTATGAAAAAGTGTGGGACCCCACTTAAAAACTAAATAAATGGCTAGCTGGAGAAGAGTCAGAAGATCATAGCTAGCTAGATAGTCAGCAGAACATGATGTTTCAACATCTAAATAAGGAACACACTTAATACAATGGGACCCCCATATATGACATGACTGACTAAGGTTCTTGGCAACAGTCGTTTTGTCACATTTGGGGAAACGTTTGCGGTGTTCACGGATGACCTGATGAGCAAAAAGAGTCTGTTCCTCATCTTTGGTCAGCATGCCACTGAACTCTGGTATGAAAGCAATGGCTCACTCTGTGGTATCATTCACACCGCGGAGATGATGGGTAATGTCTTTGCCAATAAGGTAGTCCTGATTAGCTGGCAGCGTCTCTGGATCAGCCAGCAGGAAAGAATCAGGAATAGACCAAATCTGGAACATTTCCCATTGGTTAATGAATGTGTTCTCCTTGCTTCACCTCCAGATTGGTGACCAAATCCCCACAGACACATGTGAGGTCTGCAGCTGTAGCTCCGCCGTGGATCCTGAGACTCAGCTGAAAGCTGTTGAATGTGCTCCCATGGAGTGTGACATTTTCTGCGAGGAGGTACTTTAAAATGGCCCCACACACACGTGATGCTCAGTGCTTTACAGAATATCGGTGTGAGGTGTGCACTCGTGTTATGTGTCGTTGGTATAATGCATCACATTTTAGGTGATACTACATCAGAAGCTGGACACCAGTGTATCTACAAGGGGAGTCATCTTATAGCACAATGCAGTAGCATATTCTAAATTTACAAAAATCTAAGAAATGCACATCAGCATTTAACTGGCTAAACAGGATAATAGATAAAAATCTAAATGAATACATTCCAGAATAAGCATATTGAACATGATTAATTTTTAGTTTTTTATTAAATTTTTCCCATTATCCAGGTAGCATCTGGTTGTTTAATCTTTACTTCAATCATCAAAATGTCTTGCTTGCTAGTAAAGTTTAGTTGCATGGTTTGCATGCTTTTCTGTGTACTCCTACAGTGTCTGAGACCTATTATTCTGTGGTTTCCTGCTCTGATCCCTCAGGACCTCAAGTGTGTCTTTGCTCCTGCCTGTCTGCAGCTCAGGGTCATGTTCCAGAAATTATCATGCCAACAGTTCTGTATCCTTGCAGGGCTTTGAGTACCAAGACGTGGCTGGGCAGTGCTGTGGAAAGTGTGTGCAGACAAGCTGCATTGTCCCACTGGGCGACACCACACACATCATTCAGGTGAACGGCAGGTCCTTCACACCGACTCACATTTTTAGCATGATGTTATATTGATGGAATTTTACAATATTGAAACTGTACAGACACTGTCCAAATGTTAAAATGTGAAGCTGAGGACAGAGTTTACTATTAGATCAGTCAGAATAGATTAACATTGAGTACCCAGTATAATGAACACTTAAAGACCTACATACATTTCACATCCACTATCCAGTACCATAGGAAATAGTATGACAGTGATTCCCATTTTACCTTCCAGCTTAATGGTCCAGCTTGGTCGCCACCAAATGACAAGTGTGTAAAGTACAACTGTGATAAAGTTGAGGACCAACTAGTAGTGGTGGAGGAGAAAATTGTGTGTCCTCCATTTTACCCAGAGAACTGCGAGGCAGTAAGTATTTCAGCAGTAGCTTAAATCCTGTGTTGTCATTGTGTTAGGTAGCTGGCTGTTTCTGAAATTGAGTAAACTCTATAAATTTTTACTTAGGGCTTTTTCCCTTATGGTTGACCAATGGTACTAGCACCACCTAGGGGGGGGGGACAATTCCAAGGACCCTAAATAAGTTATAGGGGCCCTAAAGCATGTGGAACAAAACTGGCTTGGTCTGGGATTGGTTTATCGACATCCCTGGCACCACTAATAACAGTACAAGGTGCCTTGTCTTGCAGCCAATAGTTGTCCCTTATGTGTCCCTGACGCAAATCCTTGATAACAGCCCAAAATGATGCCTATTTGACAAAGCTACTGATTGGTGCCATGTAAAAATATAAAAATATTTTAAAAATATATTTTTTTAAGTATTTGCTTTATAAATGACTGTTAGAAAATCAGCACATAATGTAAACACATTGTGGACTTCAGGGCACAGAGAAGACGGATGCCAGTGGCTGCTGCCAAACCTGTAAGTGATGGCACCACTCTGCCCCCTGGGGCACATTTTTTTGCTATTAAAATAACGTTATTTTGTTTTGGGTTTATATTATGTGTTATGAATTTATACAGTAGGGAATTTACACTATTTAAGTCGTGTATAATGGGAATAATAACATTTTGAGGCAGTTTTTGGTTCAAAATCCAGGTCATAGCTGCCTGACATGACTGGTAGGAGGTATCACTGTCTTTCCAACCTTAAGGCACTCCAAGCCGAAACTGCAAGGTACAGAAGAATAGTACCCACCTGATATCAAATGGATGCCAGTCCACCGTTCCAGTGGAGATAACTTCCTGTATAGGTTCCTGTATTACCAGCTCCATGTGAGTTTGCCCAAAACCTGTTTATCTTGCAGAGGGGTTACACTTATGCTTTCTAAATGCTGAGGATTATGGGTGATCTTGGTCTCACACTCATACTCTTACCCTTTTCGTGGTGATATTCCCACTATTGATTTCCCACTGCCATTGTCCCAGAGCACCAATATTTGCAGCAGCCGCATGGTGACCCTGTCCTTTGTGCCCTTGGCTGCAGGTACTCTGCAGTGGCGAACTCCATGACACACTCGTGTTCCTGCTGTCGGGAAATGGAGACCAGTGAGCGGCAGGTGGAGATGCAGTGTGCCGACGGCAGCAAGGTCACACAATCTTACATCCACGTTGATGCGTGTGGCTGTCACATTGAGGAGTGTGAGGAGGGCGTGCGAAAACGACGGCAAAGACGGCGATAAGCAAGGGACCCCATCATGCTGTCGATTCAGTCTCTCATTCCTGGATTGGACCATAAACGTGGACCAGACTACATTGTAAAAGTGAACAGTGTTTTGTCTGTTCCAGCAAATAGTTTTGGTTCCTGTCTCTTCTTTTACTCTTATTCTATAACTAAGCTTTATGTAATTTTAATTTAAATTCCGTGAATAACCACTTATTATGTGTGAGATCATTATGTTTGAGTACACTTGCAATTCGCCTGTTTATGATTCTTCTGATAATTATTACAGAAAACATTATATTCTTAATCTTAATACACAATAATGTTTATCATTTCAATTTCCTCAAGCCTTGCATGTAGCCGTTAATAAAAATGTTATACTTGCAGCTTATCTGGATTTTTTTGTTTATTAAAGACCCCGGTCCTAGTTCTGCCCATTGTGGTGCAGTGGCTCAGTTTGTAACACTGTGGCATCATTCCCCCAGGGTTGTGGATTTCATGCCCTCCCCGGCTTTTCTTGGGAACTCCGAATGTTTGTCATGTTGATCTCACTTAGCTGGCTGAGTGGATATTAGTTTTGCCTCATATGCCACTGGGGTTGGTGCTTTGGAGTTTGGATTATGCCTCCACTTTGCATGAAGCTTGCATGGCCTCCCAGTGTTGCACAGTTGCTCCAACTTTCTCCCAGAGTCTACGATCATACAGCCAGACTGACTGGTACCTCTAAACTGTCCAGAGTGTGTCTGGCCTGCAATGGAGGGGCCCGGTGACCCTGACCAGGATACATGGTTGGATGACCAATGGATTACATACAGAGATGGGTTCTTTTCGATTTAATCCCATTGAATAATAAAGCTACGCTGCCATAACCAGGTATTAAGTTAAGTCAAAGCTAACAATGTAATTGTTCCATTAGCAGCCTATTCTTGTTTTCCGAAGCCTGCATTGCCCTCTAGTGGTAGAGTGGACCGCCACAAATAGGCATTTGTTATACTTTTTCTTCTACTTGTTTATCTGGGTTAGTGTCGCAGACTGAAAGTTTAGTGGACTAAAAAACAGTAACAGATAGATAAACATAATATACAAAGATGCAGAGTAAATTAAAGCTTATTAGATGTTATTACCTGCCACCCTGTAGAGGCCGCTGTGCTGGCAGTGATAGGGAAGCCGCTGGTTCTGGAAAAGGTCAAAAAGCATAGCTATTGCGATTGCTTTAACCCCTTGATGCCTAAATTTATTTCCAATTATAAAATAAAAATTGTGTTTTTGCTGTCAAACTGATGCTAAAGTAAGTGGAGATTGTTAATTTGTATATAGCACATACAATGGATATAAATTTAGGTATGATGCAAATTAGCGACATTAGGCATAATTGGGTATAATAGCAATTACACAAATTTTCCAGGCGCTGGTATGTTTATTATTTTATTGATGCTGTTAATGATTAGTTTCTCCAGTCAACAATCCAAATTACAAAAATGATCCAAAAATAAGCAGAAGGGCATGGAATTAATGAAAAGTCACACAAAAAGAAACAGCCCTGTGGAATTCTCTAAAGCAGTTGTTGTTTTTGTTGAGGCACAGGTGGACATTGCACTTTGCACATTTGAGTACAGTCTGGCCCTTACAATTTGGGAGTTTGCAGCGTTGGCATCCACTTTCAACCACTGGCCAGTGACCCACAGTATCTGAATGGGCTTCCAATGTTGGAATAGCCTTAGCTGGACCTCAATGTACCTTCTTTGTGAAATCCCTTTCAACATCAGATGAATGCCACCCCCTCTTCTACCTTGACATATCCTTGCCTGTGCAATTGATGTTCTAAAACTAAGCAAATCCTTCATTTCTTTCTTGGAATATCCAGTGAATCACAATCACGTCAATATAACAACTAGCTGCCCATATCAACAAAATGAAAAAAGAACCTATGATAGTATTTTTTTGACGTTATGTGGATCGTGGCACTTATACAACTTAATTAGGAGCAAAATTCATCAAAGCATTTGAAATATATGCACAGTACTTATTGCACCTAATTAGAATATTACTCATATCCAGCCATAACTGCCTGATGTCGCGAAAACGCGACAAAGCGAAATCGGCAAATAACTTTTTAAAATGTACATGACATGTAGTCTATTCCGATATGTCAGCAGTAGAAGCAATCAATAAACTAGTGCGTATTTTTATCTTAGCACAACTCACCTCAAATTTGGACAATTTCTCGATGTATTAGCAGCCAAAAGCCATGTAACTCGCATACCCGTTCCGGAACCTCGCTTCTATCAGTCTTATGTAGTTTCCTCTACGACAGCTAGATGGCATGACCAGCGGTTCCAATACGATCCTTGGAACTTATCGCATATGCACCAACCGGCATTAACAGGATAACAACGCTACTTTGGCTGCAATCAGGCTGGAAAGGGTTTGAGGCGAATTCGCGACAATCGTCTATAAGGGGTTAAGAAAGTTCCCGTGCTTTTCTGCTGTATGTTTCGTTCTAGGAGGAAGTTGGTTATACCACGTTATGTCCATGCTCAACGAAAACCAACGAGCTGCTGGTTGTCTAGGTATAAGGACTATAGGTAAGTATTTCACAGCAACGAGGTGGAGAAATGCAGGGGCAATCTTAATATACGTTTTTAAAATTAGGAAAGTATTTTATAGTGCAGAGGAAAGTCACCTGTATTCTCACGACGGGAGCTGCTGGTGTACATTAGAAGAAGGAGCCATTTATGATTTCCATCAGATGAATACAGTAAGGGGAACATTACAAAACAATTAGTTTGTTGTATATTATCAATAAGATTTGGGACATTCTTCTTGACAGCACTGCCATCTAGTGGGAAGAAGTTGTACTACTGCTACGAAACTGATTCCCCCCCCCCGAAGCCCGTTCCGGCTGATGCATTGCTCAAATTTCGTAAGCTTCCCTTGTACTGAAGAGGCAGAGACGTAAAGAAGAAATTATGGGTTCTGGCGCTGTACATAAATATGGATGTTTTAGTAAATAAAGTGTCTTCATTATAGTTATCATATAATTTAGCAAAATCCGTGGCCACAATTCAGTTATATATATATATATATATATATATATAGTGCATTCAGGAAAACCACAAACTGAGCTTAGTTTGATGAAGGTATTTTATATATACAAATATAAGATATGTACATTTATTATTACACTGTTAGACATCATGGTTGTTGGAGTGAGAGATTATGTGTTACAGAATTTCTTTTTAATAGTGCTCTGTAGCACTTTCTGTATTTTTCGCTGTTAAAAATATTGCAGAAAATAAATTATAATGTAATAATAGCATGCTCACTGCATATTGGACTGCCGTGCATGGCATAAAGCTGTTTTGATTACTTTTCTCTACGATTACTTGCGTAATGAGAAATGCATGCCATTATATATACATATAAATGTTAAAATTATCCTGTGTCTGTGTGTCTCATGTAGAGAATGATAGGGTAGGCAAGTTTCCTCAAGGGGATCAATAAAGTATCACTATACTGTTCTTAAAATATCCTGGAGAAAGCAGAGATCATTGTAGGGTGACCGGGACAAACATGAATTCCAAATTTGGAACTGGAAGGCCTCTATAGCAAGGCTTTGGGTGACAATGGGCGACTTTGCTTTTGGCCACAGTGAGCGACTCATGGACAGGAAGCATAGAATGGCCAGCTCTGAGAGGAGCAAGAGCAGTGACTCAGTGCAGTGACACCCTGTAGTTAAAAAACACAGGCCAGGCTGGCAGATGGACACTCAAGCAGGCACAAACAAGGACAGACCCATGCGGACAGGTCGAGCTTTATTAGGAGATCATGCACGCAGACCCTGCTGTGCCTGAAGTCAACGTGCTCCTGAATTTTTACGTTTGGCTTTGTTGGGAGGGACATCTCACAGTTCACTGACGGCCGTACGGACAGAAAAGCACGATGAAATCTTTGTCTGACAAGAAGACGGGTCAGGTGGGATGGCTGATCATTATAGGCACAGTTCCTTCAGTGTTTGGTGGTTGGAGGAATCTTCTCCACAGCAGAACATGAGAGAACTACCTTTATCCTGGAAGGACACAGTCTTGTGCACAGCATGCATGCTTTAAAAGCGATGGGATTTTACAGAAAATTGCCTGTGACAGGGGCACTGCAAATCATTTTCGACAATATCAGCGATTCCAGCTATTCTCTCAAAACAACATTTCCTTCTAATTCCCCGTTTTACACCCTTGACATTCTCCAGCTGTCTGCACTGTTTCAGTTTTAATGAATATCGCAGTTAATGGAGTTATCAGCCACTCAGTAAATATAAAACGCACATAGTTATGGAGTTTTACCTTGAAATAGCGAGTTTTGGTGCAGCTTTGACTGGCATGTTTTGGATTGACCTTGCTAGCCAGAAGACAGCATTTAAGAGGCACACTTGCGGAGAAAATGTACTAAAAAGTAAGATAAATATTGTGATAGCTGATAAAAAAACACAACCTGCCAAGCACAAATTTGTGATGCAGTACTACAAAACCACCACAGAGGGGCATTATTCATTTATTTTCTCTGAAGAAATCCCCAGTCGTTTCTCCTCGCTTTCCAGCAGCTTCCTGTAGGTGGCGATCTCTGCATCCAGCTTCAGCTTAATATGGAGCAACTCCTTGTAATCCTGGAGATATTTGCTCATCTCAATCTTGGTTTCGCAGATCTGGGTCTCAAGCTGGATAATGATGTTCTGCAGATTGGACGCCTTGTCCAGGTGCCCCACTTCCATGTCCTCCAGCTGCTGTTCCAGAGCTGCATTGCGGGCTCGCATTGCATCGATTTGGTTCTGGAGGTCCATGATTTGGCTGTGGAAGGTGGTGATCTCCTCCTTCATCGACTGCACCTTTTCGACATTCTTGCCGGCGCGCTCCTTGAGCGTGTCGACCTTGCCCTTGTACCACTTCTCGGCCCCCTGCATGTTGTGCGTCGCCAGCCGCTCAATCTCCACCCGCACGTTACGCAGGTAGCCGGCCAAGTCGGGCTGCTCCGAGTCCAGTTCCGTTGTTACCTTGGACTCCTGAATCTGCTTCCTGAGGTCGGCCACCTCCTCGTCGTGCAGCTTCTTCAGGAACTCCATCTCTGCCACCAGCTCCTCCACGCGCCTCTGCAGATCAGCCTTCTCCAGGGTGGCATTGTCCACGTCCCGACGGAACTCTTTGAGGATCCTCTCTGCTTCCTCTGACATGTCAGATCAGATCAGGGATTAGATCATGTACTAGAGCAGGCTCACACTATCAGTCAGTGCTGCTATCTCAGTTTCACTAGTAATATTCAACCAAGGGACACTAAAACTGCACTTTCAGTCAGTCTATTCAATGCCATAACAGATGTGAAGGAGGATATCTATGATAAACACCTTATTATTTTAAGTTAGGTTTGGACTGTGCATAATTAAATGATACTTGTCTGTGATAATGATACTTTATTTTGTTTTTAGTTTCTCTATTTGTTGATGAGTGCATATTTGCACAGATTTGCTCCTGAGATTATAACTTGCTTTATTAGGTCGCTTCAGATACGTTTATAAATGCATGTTTCTGGCGGCTTACCTTTGAGGGCCAGTTCCTCCTCGAGCTTTAACCTCCACATTTCCACCTCCTCAGCGTAATAGCCTCTTTCAATATCCGCTGCCCCCTTCTCATTAGTCAGGCTCTCAATCAGGGCTCTCATCTCGCTGAACCTGTGGTCGTACTCTTGGCCGATGCCCACGGGGCCCCCCTTCTGCTGGCCCCGCAGGGCGGTCAGCTGGGCGCGTAGAGACGCGTTCCGCTGCTCCAGCGTCTGCACCTTCTCGATGTAGCCAGCAAAGCGAATGTTCAGCTCCTGCATCACCTCCTTCTCGTCGGGGCCGTGCCAGTGGATCTCGGTGCCCAGCTCGACAGGGCGTCCCGGGCTGCTGGGGCGACCGCGGCTCCGCGAGGACACCCCGCAGCGGGTGGCTGAGGGGCTCTGAACACGCACCCTGCTGGTGCCACCCACCGACATGCTCTGCCGTGTGTGGATGCTTCTCATGGTGCCGTGGAAATGTATTAGTTAAGAGGTATTTGGTGGAAGATGAGGAGGTGATGGTATAACCTGGAGCCGTTGCGTGCTTCTTTCCGGGCGGTCGGAGATAGGCGTCCCTGAAAATCGCTGCGGGTCCTTTATACTGGCAGCAGGGAATGTCGAGTGCATCCTCGAAAGTCTACCGGGTTTCGGACATCTGTTAAATCTGAAATGTGACGGCATGACTAGCATAACGAATAACGAGCATAAGGAACAGGACTAATTAAATGTGAGGTATGAGCTGCGGCCTTGTTGCCTGAACTAGCTCTCTAACCTGGGTGCCACATAGCTGGCGGCTGAAATAACCGGAAAAGTGCAGACAGGCACTGTGCAGGGCACCCCTCACAGTAAGTTAATGACTTCACCGGATCCTGTGTGTTCTGCTCATGGGGGAAACGCCACGAATACCCGAGGAAAAGGTTTTCCAAGTGGCCTTTTTGTTTCCCTTTTTCAGTACGGGGCACCGTTCAGGCCTGAATCAAAATGCGACAAAAGGGAGTGCCCCCCAAAAATAGCAGGATGCTTCTTTTGAGACGATATCCTCCAGAGGACAGAGATGGGGTTAGAGCCGGACCCATCAGCCTTTTTACTGCCACAGTGTAAAATAAAATAAGATGAAAATGAAACAAAGCTCCCCTGACATTTTTTTCCTAGATTCACAGCTTCTTTATATTTTAAAAACACTGTGCAAGTCAAATTAAGTATTACTTGGGCATTTTCATACATTTTGCAGAACAGTAATAACTAGTTGGGATAATACTATATGCTATATTCTATAATGCTATAGGAGATAATGTAAATGTAATAGTGTTACTCCCACGAGGTGTAAGGCTGTAGTCCATGGTGACGCTCTCCGTGTCGAGCTGCTGCCATCTTTCAGGCAGATGCTAATTGACAAGGAGGCCACGGAAACCTCTGTAAGCCCAACCGGGCCGTGTGACATCAGCTTCTCCTCTGGGCTTTGGCCTGAGGCTACAGACAGAGTTGCTTTAGATCCAACAGCATAAGCATCTGTAGCCTAACTGTGCCAATCGTATCTATTGACAGGCGAGTGTTACAAAGCCGGTCCTGACAGATGGCGATCTCAGAACAGCTTGTTTTACAGTGACTGATGTGTTACTAATGAATGGTGTCACAGATTAGTCTTCAGGTCTAATCTGAGTGCCATAGTGTATAGGGCATATAACGTGAAATCAGTCGTGCTATTCTGTTCTTAGGGAGTGCCAACGTCAGAGCAAATGAATGTGCTGCTAGCTTTGGTGCTTGTGGGGTTATTCATGACATTTTCTAGCATTGAACAGTCAACACTGAAGAAGGCTAAAGGCCAAAACGTGAAATGTTACTGGAAAACATACAAGTACAATCCATTGTACTGTTCAGTGGCCACGAGTGTCACTCGCAATGAGAAAAAGGTTGTTGTTGACAATCATCTAATTACACAGGTCTGCAACCAAAAAACTGCATTGGATTTTTTGACTGTTTCTCATAGATTTTTACTCACTGAACCCCGGGAAAAATATTATAAAAATTCCCTCTCGTCAGGCTTTCTTGCAAAACAGTTTTTAGTGTTTTAAACTGAAACCTGGTATCCTATTCTTGAGTCAAAAAACCATATCCAATCATCATTTCTTACATTAATTTAATATTCCTAAGAGCGAGATTCAAGAGAAATTCAAAGTGTTAAAGTGTTAAATATATCATAAAGGATTTTTTTTTGTTTTTTTTTTTGTTTTTTTGTTACTTTTTTCAATTATAAGAAAAATTAGGCATAGTTAATTGTAACTATTGGTTTTTTTAATCGCTGTTGTGTTTTTTTAATGTAACCTCCTCATGTTTTGCAAAAAAACTGTACGTGATGGTGGGTAATTTTTGGACTCAGCACCCTAAAAAATTACATTTTACCAAAAATATCCCATGCAGGTGAAATTTTTTTTGCTACCTTCCACATATTCAGGGAGCTGAGGTCAAGGACGAACAGACTCAAGGACAGCCCTAAGGAATAGCCTTAGGAATAGCCCTAATCAATGAAAACACTTGACTTAACTGTTTGATGACTTGCTACTTCTCTGGACAGTGGACAATGGGCAATGTTGTACAAAGTATGGCTGTACAATAACAATAAAGAGTTATCTTATCTTATCTTATCTTATCTACATATAGTGACAAATGAGAGTTTGGCATAAAGCGTGACCATCATCATAGAACAAGTGATGATTAAAGGTATAGATTGTTCTTTTTTTAGTTGCGCAAATAAGGGTAAATGGAAATAAAAACAAGTTCCATATTTACTAAAGAATATCCTCCTAGCCGATGGTTAAATTCTTCCAACCAATTTTGTCTTAGATGCAATAGAAAGAACACAAATATTTCAGACAGAATACGATTGAGGATAATGGTAGAAGGTAAGCAGAAATCCTTCATGTTCCCAGGAGGGAAATCATGTTCATGTTCATGTCCCCAGGAGGGAAATCATGTTCATGATCATGTTCCCAGGAGGGAAATCAGTTTTCTGCAGTGGGTCTGAGTACACACAACAGGTTTAACAATGACACAGCCGCAACACAATAAATACAGATAAATCCAAAAAAAAAACACTAACTGTGCAAAAAATACAATAAACTGGAATTAGCTGAATCAAATAGAAAGGCAATCATTGCTCAGACGAGGGCATCATGGGGGCGGATAACTGTTGGCATGAAATAATGTTGGTATCAATCATTTAACTTAACTTAAGATAGTAACTTAAGATCTTGACGTGGAAAACACATGTGCATGTTGGGCTGTGACTGGTTGTATTACAACTAGAGTCATTTGTGGGTTGTGATGTTCTGCTGCTGGGTGGCCATGATTGTCCTTCCATGCATTGTTAAACTAAAATATGTGCACATTTCTCTTTTCTAGCATTAATCAGCCTGGAGTTTCCAGTCAAGGCGATGAACTGGAAGTATCTTCACAGGCTACGTGGCAGGGCTGAGTGTCGTATTGGGAAGCCTTTCAGAAAAGTCTTACCCAAAGCTACAGCTAATGCCTGATATATGGGCAGAAGTGCCGCTGAGCCCATTGTCATTACCCAAATTTGCAGGGTCTGCTAGGTTAATATTTCCTGGCTGGATGGTTCAAACAGTGCAAGAGGGAGCACTTATTCATCCATAGTGATGCTTCTTTGCAAGCTAATGGAAATACATGGCAGAATAAGTAAAACATGTTCTACTTGTTAACCAGTTAGTCAAACTAGATAAATTCCATTGCATTTGGTTTATATGGCTGTAAATTTGTAAAATGGAACGATATAATTTTAGTATAAATGTTTCTATATTTGGACATGGCCTCGCTTCCTGGCTGCACCTGCGCCTGGTGCATTTCTCTGCCCGGGATTGGCTGCAGGCCTTTCGACCCTGACTGGGATAAGCGTCTGGAAAAGGGCTGGATGGATGGATTAGCTATTTTGGGAGGATTCTGTTGTGTTGTCTTGACTCAGACTTACACAAAATAAGTATCCAGGAAATTGTGATAGAACAGAACTCAACTGGAAAAGAATGTCAATATAATGTCAATATATCACATCTCCTGTTTCTTTGACACCCCGCAAGTACCGCTGAGGTACCCTAAGCAAAGTATCGCCCCCAAGCACTGCTCCCCGGGCACTCAGGTAGCTGCCCCATGCTGTGTCACAATGTCACATGGGTTAAATGCAAAGGAAACATTTTGTCATTGGGCACTGCTGTGGTGTGTCAACAATGACCATTACTGACAATAACCAATAAAAAATGGCAATAAATAACTTTACATGCCTCACCGTTACAATCAAACATATTGAAAGAGACCTGCGGTGCTCCTACATATACTTGTTGGCTTGAAATAGTTCCCCTTATCTGGGGTGGCATTGTGGCACAATAGTTAACAGTGTGGCCCCTTATTTCTTGGAATAGGGTTTGAGTGTCTGCCATGGCTCCTTGTGTGTGGAGTCTGCATGTTCTTCCTGTGCTGTAGTAAGTACTGTAGTGTGCCCTGTGATAGGTCGGCATGCCACCCTGGGCTGTTTCCTGCTTTGCACTCATAGGTTCTGTACCTTCTGTGACCCTGAACAGGGTAACGGTTACAGAAAATGTATGCATGAGTTCTCCTGATCTACAGCAAGTATTAGTATATAGTTCTTTTTCAACCAACTAGTGTTTTTGATGAAAAAAGTAGAGTTTAAATTAAGTTATTTATAATATAATATAATATTAATGTTACATTTATTCTATATTATTGTGAAACATGACTGCATTTCTTCTAAAGCATTTCTTCAGGACCAGATTCTCAGTAAGACCCTGAGGGTCTGCACAATGAATCCTGCAAACTCCCGAAAGGCAGAGCATTCTGCAGGCTGCTAATAGCCTGTGATTCATTTCAAGCATCTGCAAGCCATGCTAATTAGGGGACCCGCCAATATTGTGCTGAATTTTGCACAGCCTTTCAAACTCCTGTCCTGTTTGTCCGTGTCTTCGGCGATCTTTGACGCGTCGATGTTACCTAAAGTAAAAAATTTTTTATGCGGGTCTCGTATATAATGATTTCACTGCAATCTGTGCCTTCAGACAAAATGATGAAAGAATAATTCTGCGGCGTCCTTGTGATCAGAGTGGATCAGATGGTAACTTTCATGTAAATGTGGGATGGAGGCTTGGATAAATAAAACCCTTGTCATTTTTTTCGGCTGTACAACTGAGCTCAATAATTTAACATCGAGCGCTCTTTATATGTCTTTGTGCAGTTTTATTGCTGCCTGACACAGAGCCGCAGTGACACTGCTATCGTAACAAAGGGCCAGCCCAACTTTTCCATGCAGTGATGGACACATATCTGGTCGCACAAACTTCGTTGAAATTCATAAATGGACAAAAAAAAAAACATGAATAAATGAGCCTGCACTGGTTTTATGTCTAAATTTCTCCCTTTCCATATTTCCTGTATCTTCCAGAAAGCAGGACTGTGCTTTCAAGTGAGCCTTTCATTACTTTTGTATTGATTTAGGAGCACTCCTGGCCCGACATCTGTGCAATGCCACTGCCACACAAGCTGGGTAACAAAAGACATTTTATTATTAAGGCCCAAAAAAAGGTAATAATAACATGGCAGCCCTTTAATGAGCCAGGCCGTCTTTCTCTTGTGAGCATTCACCGCTCTGTTTCTCGTCGATCCTGTCTGGTCGCTGGCCTCTAAATGAGCATTGCCACTCGGACTGGGTCCTGGTTAATGTTCCTTATGAAAACCATGCAAGCCTCGAGTTTTCCCATTGTCTACTTTAACAAGTATTCCTTTCAGTTTCTCCTAAGACAGTAAACTATTCCAGCCACGGGCGTCTTTATCTGTGAAAAGGTGCTTTGTGGGCCTGCATTTCTCCAAAAAAGCACATTTATTATTTCTCTTTCTGCGTTACCAGGGTAATTTTACCAGTGTGAGGCAATAAGAAAAGCATATAATTCAAAACTGGATTTTAAATGTACATTTTCGATACACTCATCATTAATTATTCACATTATACATTGGCTGAAGTACTTAAATTTAGCACTAGAATAAGATATCCCTTCTTTACTATAACATATATATAGCATATATATCTATCTTTTGTTTCGATATATATGCTAATGCTAATGGAAGACTCTCGGGTCAGAGACACACAGAGACAAGTACCTTGCAGTAGGACAACAGAGTTGTGGTTTGGGTTTTATATATTTATACTCTATTGGAAAAACCATACTACTACGTGCCCACAAAAAGTATTAAGGCATTCGTGTGGTGAGGGTGGATATTTTTATTTAATTGATCTCCATTGGAAACCTCTTCTGAAATAAAAGTCCTCTGGCATAAAGAATCACACGCAACTATCGGTGACAAACCTTAGACATTTGGTCCTTTATGCAACAGATGAAAACACGCTTGGCAAAAATGCAAACAGGTCAGTTGGATAGATTTAACACTTTATTTATAAACACTTAAAAACATAAAACACCTCCCCTGTCCCCATCTACTGCTCCATGTCAGTCATTTACAGTTTGTGCATATACATGTCATAAATATAATGCTATTTCGTTACGCAAGTGCATTACATTGACATAAGTCACAGACATAAAAATATAACTGATCTTGCGTGAAATAGATAGACACTTAGGTTTCTGTTATTCGGTTTAATTTTAAAGCCACAAATTCCCAAGGAACACAATTACCGACTTGCAGCCAGGCACTCACCCCAGCAGGAGGTAGGGGGCGCCAAACCAACAGCAGATCCACAAAGACGAACAGCATACATAGAGGGGAGATGTCAGCGCACCGGGACGGGCGCCGATACATATACACACGCACGCCCACGCACACACAGAACACGCGGTACACTGGACTGGGACGGGGAGCACGGCTGGGCAGAGCACGCTAGCCCGGCATAACATGGAATGTTTCTTGTGCCTGCTTGACTTGCTGTTTGACCTAATCCTGGTAACCCTGATAACCCTCCTGAAAAAGGGAGAAAGATAAGCAAATTAGCCGGGAATTTCAGCCTTCGCACTAACTCACCAGAAAATTCTCAGTTACAGAACCACGTATCCCAAGCTCTCGTGCTGCTGGTACAAAACAGACGAATGACTATAAATACACAGGCAGCCCCTGGGTTAAGAGTGTCTGATGGAGAACTCGTACAGTACTTACCACCGAAACGCCTAAAAAATTCAGATGAAATACAATGGTACGTAATAACGAACGCGCGTACTACTATGTGACACTTGTGAAAGCTTTGCATGGCTGTGATTCGACGTACGGTGTAGTTACTTTTATTATTACTACATTATTCTTATGTAATGTATTATTACTGTTCCGCCTACAAATTCCTCTTAAAGACAGACTTAGGGAGCAGATCACATTTGTAACTTGGGAACTGCCTGGACTATAACATACGCACAGTTATATAGCTTGGGAACTGCTTGGACTATAACATACGCACAGTTATATAGCTTGGGAACTGCCTGGACTATAACATACGCACAGTTATATAGCTTGGG
>JAODKM010000039.1:31206200-31253777 GCA_026780845.1 Petrocephalus sullivani
TGTGTGTGTGTGTGTGTGTGTGTGTGTGTGTGTGTGTGTGTGTGTGTGTGTGTGTGTGTGTGTGTGTGTGAGTGTGTATGAGTGTATACAGGTTTTGCTATAGTTGTGAGGACAGAAGGAAAAAAAAAAACAAAACAAAGTCGTGTATTTTGTTCGGTTACTTCTGGTTAAAGTTAGGGCTAAGTACAGGTTAAGCGTGTCCTGACTGGGATTAGAGTTTCTCCCATAGAAATTAATGGACAGGAAAAGAAATGTGTGTGTGTGTGTGTGTGTGTGTGTGAGTGAGTGTGAGTGTGAGTGACTGTGGAAGGACTACAGTTTCTTTGTCCAGGGTATGAAGGTGAATGGCAGGGGCAAGCAAATCTCATACACTTTGCAGCCTGGTATGAGAGATCACATTATAACATATCATAAATAGTTCATTGGTCCTCATCATTTTATAGAACAATTACTGCATTGTGTAATAATATGGAACATATTTTCATTTAAAAATATTCCAATGAATATATTTATGACCCACTATTGTTCTGCATAGTTCTCCAGCAGAATAAATAACAAGTGGTTGCTAGGCAACAGAAAATCATTTTCAGTAACACTAGATGGGGAACCTGGGCCAGAACTACACTTGCTGGCTACCAGAATACACCCCACTCCCTCTATCTGACAGCTTTGTTATTTATTAAAATTTATTTGGAAATATCTCATAATTTTGTAGTTCTAAAAATATCCAATTACTCTCGACTTTATGCTGGTAGTTTCACCTACATGCTGCATTTGGCTGGCAGAGCCTTTGTCAATGGAAATGTCGAGCCAAGAACATTACTGTTCCTCCATCTCTAGCCTGTAGCTCTGCAGAGACTTCTCTGGTGTATCAGGCTCTATGACTCTATGTCCCTTTGCACTGGGATGGAAGCAGCTCATTGTGCACATGCTGATCTCTGCATCTTTGAATACCCCCAAAAGTACTTGATTTTCCCCCTAAACATTCATATGAACTCTCAGTAAAGGAGACTGGAAGTTAAACAGCCTCCATACTCTGAGTGTGGTGAGCAGTGTCTGCTAAATTCATGCCTCTACACTGTATCATGGTTTTCTGGCCTTACTAAGCAGTCCTGGGCACTGAGCATGGGGGGGGGGGTTGGGGCTTAGTTGAAATTGCAATTATTTGGCAAGAACAAGATGCTGGCACTTTCCACCTTTGCATTTTTTTGCCCTCCCCCCCCAGTGGAAACATTAAACTCAGCCTAAGGTCCTGGGCCTTGTTGAGGTCAGGATGTACCTGGACCATCTGGACCTCGGAACGGAAAACTGTAACTTCTACAAAACTGCCAGTCAGGAAGTAAATAGGAACCGTATGCCTTGGCTTCGCTCATGTTTTTCACGAGTGATACCACCATATCCAGGCAAACTCCATAAGCCCTCATGCAAAGGTGTTGAAGTGCCACCCTTGAAACAGGAAGCAGACTCTCCAGCACTTCCTAATGTGTCACAGCCCCTGGGCTGTTACCTTCAGATCAGTCTGAACGTTCAGGTAACAAGCCAGGCATATTTAATATAAGGGGCGTAAAAGCGTTTAGTGTCCTCCGGCTCACGGTGAAGCTAAGCCTGGACTGAAACATGAAGTGGGGGGTCCTGTTCTGCCTTCTCATATTTTTCAGAAGCCTTTGTGGTCTTGGCACAGACATAAACAGTGAAACATCTGAGCAGGTGACAGCCAGCAGCACAGCAACCAGCTTCACCAGCCAAAGTTCTCGCCACAAAGACAGGAGTCTCGACGGAGCACCGGGCAACCTTACGCCTGTTACAGATGGACCTCAACCTAGAAAAAGCAAGACAGCGGAGTTCAGGATGTTATATGTGACCAACCGCAGCGCTGACTCCACAAAGCACAGCCAGGCAACAGAGAAAACAGCTGCCACTTCTGGCCCCCCAGGCCTCCCGCAGGACAACAAGGATCATAATGCATTTAGGGGGAGAAGTCCTTTAAGCAAAACTCCAGAACAGGCCCATAACAGGAGAATTGTCACTAAGCCCAGTTTTGAGACCTCAAGGCCCAGGTAAGTGTATGACTGAATCAGATGACATCACCATGACAATAATTTGTATTATTTATTATTAAATTTTTATTATGCAAATATTGTAGTGTGCTTCTGGCAGTTGTGGGTGTTCAAGTATGTAAAAAAGAAATCTGCAATCAATTTTGCCATTATCAAACCATTTTTATCCAGCACATTTACTCATACATACAATACTTACATTTAATTTGATTACAGTAATGCATTCATTGTGTATCACAATGACCTCATGTGTCAGCTGCAAAGAGAATCTGTAAAACAATTGGGTCAGTATCCACTGTGAAGCCCTACATCTGGATTGTCAGGTGCCATCACAGGCGGAGAATAATAGAGATTAATCTCTGAAAGAAGGGGAGAGCACAGGAGAGGCTCCTCTGACAGCTGGGAGCAGCAGGAGAGGGAGGCTGGCTTGTGCTTTGCATGCACCATGCAGCCGGATTTATGCATCGCTTGTGAGCATGTAGGGTCAAATGGTCCCTGCAGAAAGTGGTAAAAACTCTTTAGTGGCATCTCTCTCAGGCCAGCACCTACATCCCTTCCGAGGGCTTCACACACACGCACACACACACACACACCATGTATTCCTATCTTTATGGGGACACTCCATTCATTCATTTATAAAATTGAGGTTATTCTGGAAAAATGTCCCCACAAGGTAGAAAGTAACAGGTTTTTATCCCACTGTGGGGACATTGAGTCCCCACAATGTAATTAATATATACATGACCACACACACACACACACACACAGACTTGCGTATCTATCTAAATGGGGACCTTCCATTCATTTCTATGGGAAAAACCTTAATCCCAGTCACAGCACCCTTAACCCCAACCCAGCCCTAACCATAAGTAACCAACCCAAATACAAGACTTTTGGCATTTTTACTTTTTTGTTTGCATTCACAAATTATTATAAAACTGAGGTTATCCAGATGGGGACCTGAAACACCGTCCCCAACAGTAAGGAAGTTTCAGGCTTTACCACATTTTGGGTATTGTGCTGTATTACTGGCAAGCCCTAACCTTAACCATAAGTAACCAAATAATTCTTTTTAGTTTTTTAATTGCAGTCACAGATTTTTATCAAACTGAGATTATCCTTGGGGGGGACTAAAGGTAAAAAGTAACACATTTTTATCACATTGTGGGGATACACACGCATACACACACACCAACTTAATATTTCATTCACTCTGAGTCACAAGAGACCTCTGGGGAGGATGGAGTCCCACAGCACGTGACGATGTGGCTCGTGAAGCAAGACATCATCCTCACAGCACCACCTTCTGGCAGTGGTGCAGAAGGAAAGATCCACATAGCCAAGTCAATGGCACTAGGCTAGATAAGGGCCTCTTGCCAGCATGCTATACACTGTACGTCGCTTCACTGTTTCAACCACCGATTGAAAATGCACAGGTGCACTGCACTGAACTTCACTCCAAGGAACAACTGTGCTTTATAAGGTTTTATAAGGAATAAAGTATAAATTTGTTAGATTTAATAATATCTACGTCCAGTTTAAACAATTCAGTGAAACTGAGTAATAATAATACAAATTATGCGGAAAAGTGGAAGTAATTTCTTCCATACATTTAGTTAGAATAACGGAATTTTAATAAAATGCAAAAGCGGATTTGAAATGGGATTTGATAATGTGTTTTTTTTACAATATAGAACATTTTAAAGTTCGGGTTCCATGTGTTGTAATAAGAATTACTCAGATGTGTTAGGTTGTACATGTACCACAAAGCTACCTTGAAAGTAACTTTGTGGTACATAGACAAGACTGGATTCCATATTACTAGCAAATCAGGCATATCTCACTGAGACCATTCTAAACTACCCATGGCTACAGATCAGTGATGCCTGTCTCTTTATTGCTTGGTGCTTTCAGCTGACAAGCATCTGAGGGGATTATCGCCTTCATAGAGAGGCTGCGTGAGCAGGACATTCCTAGATTCTCAGGGATGGAATGTTCCTTGGACTTCTTAACCAGAACAGACCGCTTAAAAAATCAATAATACAAATTGTAGAGGAAACGGGGGGGTATTTAAGTGAATTGGGCTCCAAACCCCTGCAATCCTGCCTAGGACAAGCAGTTTCAGAAAATGGATGGATGGATGGATGGGTGGATGGATGGATGGATGGATGGATAAATAGTCTTTGTTATATTCTTATATAAATTGCTTTGTTACGTTCCCATTGTAGGAACTGGTGTGCCTATGTGCACACGCGGCTCTCTCCCACAGTGGTTTCCGACTTCTTGCCGATTGCCACCGATCCATGTCATCTGAGAACCGATGGCTGCCATGAGAGGTCAGTAACAAAACAAAACGGACATAGTTAGCACTGGGCTCACAGACCTGGAAGTAAGAACAACAGAGGCAATCGTCAGCTTACAAATTATTGCATCTTACCCAGAAGGCTTTCTGAACCTCCCAGGTACCAGGTGGCAAGTCGTCCGATCTACAGAATGAGACATCAGATTGTGACGTCCCTAGAGTGGAAGTGTTGTCCCGGATACCTGGGCCCGCAGTGTCAGTCAAGCCGTAAGGACCCCGTAGAGATGCCCCCTGTGTGATGGATGAATTAGAAAACCTAACACCAGAACACGAATGAAGCATTAACATCATTTTCTGCCCCAGCAACAGATACGCCTACCCATCCAGAGCAAGCAGACGAGGCCAGAGGCCAATCCCTAGATGACCTTGTCAAGGACACAGCTCCAGGGGACAGGAAAGAGACGACAGGTAAGAGCTCAGGCTGCAGGAGTTTGAAACACCATGATGGTGTACATATTACTCACAGGCTGTGGCCAAGACGGGAGGACTGGCTTAAGTGTAACTGCATGGTATAGGTAGCTTACCGAAGGCTAACCGAATCACAGAGTAAAAAAAAACAACCCCAGCTTGTTTGAGTAGTAAACTGTCATACAATATGTATTGTAATTAAGTTCTATAATTTATTCAACATTTTCCAAAAAACCATATAAGTGAGATAACTACATATTCTAGTATTCTTAGTATAGTATTCTTATTCTTATATATATATAATCTTTTTACACTGTTAGTGATAAACAAAGAGAAGGTTGATGCGAAACAGCAAGGTGAAAAAATCCTCACACTTCAGAAGCAAATGTCACGTATGAGCGCAGAGATGGACAGTATGAAGAAGGCCCTGTCTTCATTACAAGAAAAGATGGGACCAGACGGAGGACACGGTGTGCCACGGATCACCATGGAAAGTCAGTTATTATCTTTAAATATCACTTTTCCAACTAGACAGAGGGCAGGACTCTCAAATGATGAATAAATTAACATGTGTTTGTACTTTTGAGCTAATACTAATGAATAGATGATCCTGTATATAATATTTCCTCCAGTCTTATTTAAAATGACAATTTCAAAACATTTATATTATTACTATTTCCCAAAGGAAGCCTGAGTGATATTTACCAAATAAACATATTCCTGTATAAAAGAATTGTTGAACAAAATAAAGCTGTTTGTGGTGTTTTTAATTACAGGCCTGAAATCCAAAGCAATGCAAGAAATGTTCAAAGAGATTGTCCAGGAACAGATCCAAGCATCTGAGAGTGCAGTGCAAGAAAATATTGCGAATGTTTTTAAAACCATGTCAGGTCTTTCACTGGATCTCACGGCCACAAAAGCAAACCTGGAGCAAATAAATGAGGCAATAGCAAAATTAGAATCTGCCCAGAAAACTGGTGAGGCGAGACAGAAGAAATTGGTTAATGAAATTGACGGTCTAAGGGATCGAGCATCTTCGATAGAGTACGATACTGCCATTCGTGCAAAGGAAACCACAAAGATGTTTGACAAATGTAGGTCCCTTGAGGATCAACTTCATCTTGAAAAACTAAAAAGAATTTCTCTCTTCAACAGCATAAATTATACACTTTCTCAGATTAAAGAGATCCAGATAAATAGCCTATTGAGAGATTCAACAGTATCTGAAAGCCAATGGGACAATAATACCTTGACTGTGTCCCTCTTGGGGGATGCTGTGAGGAACCAAACCTTATTAATTGTGCAGTTGGAGCAGGAACTCCAGAGACAAGAGATGAGGATTGAAAACCTTACATCTATGGTCGGACAGCAGAAACATCTCACTGACGCTATGTTTAAAACACTGACAGTGCAATGCAAGCAAGACATGCTTCCTTTGCTAGGGGATCTGGTCAGTCACATTGGAACGGTCAACCAGACTCTGTGTGACAGGTTTAGGACCATAGATGTTGCAGTAAATGCCATTGAGGAGAGGATCGGGCACATGTCCAGTGACCTGAAGGAGCTCATGCCTCTCACCAAGAAGCGAAATCTGACTGGGACTGCACAGAAAGACAAAAACGAAGTGGCACCCATTACGAAGCAGCTGGAGAACCTGACCGCCACAGTCAATGTCTTGAACATGACTGTTACATACTTGGAAAAGATTCAAGATGAGATGAGCAACCGGTCAAAAGAAACAGAGAGAGAGATGAAAGAGACATTGAAAGGCTGCCAGGATGGCATTGAGGATGCACTCAATGACACCATGACAGTTATCAATAGTGCCATTGACTCTGTTAAAGATGATTACTATATTTTGCGGGGTAACATTGAAAACACAAACAACAAACTGAGCAAGATTCATGAGGATCTCAATGAAAAATTCCAACATTTATTGGATTTAAAAGTTGACATTGACTCTCTGAATACTTCTGTCCTTTCAATACAAATAGAGAAGGCTGATGCTGCTTCAAATGTCTCCAGTATGTGTTTGTATCCTGCCTTAAAGGGTGATGAAAGTAACAAAGCAGAAAATCTCACTCATCTATCCCATAAATTGCATGATGTATTTTCCAAGCTTGAAAACCACCAAACAGCCATTAGTCATCTGCAGCAGGCTAATTCCTCCATTGAGTTTGGAGACTGCATGATGCGTCTGAGGAGCCTTGAAGTCATGATGAATACTCTAGGCACCAACATAACCTCAGTTATGAAACCAAAGAAGAAACCAGCACTGGAGCCTGGTCTGGCCTGGAAATACAAAGATCTGAGTAAACAAGTGCAGGACCTTACTACCAAGACCTTCAACTTGAGCCGTGAGGTTTTGTGGCTGAAAGGGAGTACTTCACAAGCATGGCTGACCTGTAGAAATGTGTCTGCCGCTTTGGACCTGATGCACATTTACATTCCTCAGATTTTTCAAGAGCACATTAACCTCACTCTTCTTCACCGCAGCCTAAGCGAGCTCTTACATCCCGAGAGCCAGGATCTGAATAATTCTGCCCTTGGGTCCAATCCCACAGCTTATTTAACCTCCACAGTGACCTACATTCTCCAGAATGTTTCTCTGCTTCAAAGGCGTGCCCAGGAGTTGGAGAGAAGGATGGAGGCTATATTTATGTCAAATTCTACAGTTTCAGAGGGAAGAAATCAGCGGGACACTGATACCATTATCAGTCAAGGTAAGGCACACCTTCAAGGCAAAAAATTCTGGTTGTACTTATTAAATTTTTTTTTAACTGTCATTTAGCACCAAACAAGCCAGAGAGAAGCTGGAAATGAGCAATCACACTTCCTAGACAAACATGATCTTTGGGGTGTCTCTAGTTAAAGTCTTTATTTATCCTAAGCTTAAATCAAAGCTTGGTGTTTTAACGACTCCTTGGATAGGAACATGGGCTCCAGCCTTGTACATATCACTTTTTTTTTATTAATGACACCCAGATGGCTGTCGTTAAACTGACTTAAGGTATGGCAGCCAAATGGGTTGAAGACAAGAGAGAAGAATGTACAAGGAAGACTCAGGCTCCTCAGGGGACATCAGTGTTTCTGACCACAAACGCAGAGCTTGTTTGGCTTTGTGCATATTTCATTTCCAAGTCCAAGTTTATATTTGCTTGAAGTCAGACCCCCCCTTTATAAATTCCCTCTCTGTAATAAAAAGACCATTACTCTTTACCCTGTACACTAAACAGAGTCGGTTGTATCTATGGTAACAACCTCTCCTCAACAAAACGGCAACAAATCTAAAACTACTTAAATCTAACACGTGAGCTCATATAAGGGCACAGTTTTTATGTGAAGATGAGATTGTTGTATCTGTGTCGGCTCTGAGACTCTAGCAGATACTATTTCAAAACCTTAATTCATTTTTTAAATAGTTTGTGTTTTCTTTATATTTTATTTATATTTAAGGATGGTGTTGCTCCTTTTTTTGTTAGCAGAAGCCGCTGGGTGCCAAAGTGCCCGATGTCAGAATGGAGGCACGTGCATTGATGTACAGGCCGGCCATGTCTGTGCCTGTCGATTCCCATTCAGCGGCAGCGACTGCACTGTGAAGTGGGTGGATAGTGAAGCCCCTGCCCCTGGTAAGATGTTACCATCACATGGCACGCTGATGCATCGAAATAATGCATTCCAGTACTTCCCACACATTCCCATTCTGTCCCGTGTTACAGATTTCTCCAAGCCCAGTAATTCCCATGCCATCCCATTTTATCCTGAGTTACAGGTTACAGGATTTATCAAAGCCCGGTCCCATGCATTCCCATTCTGCCCTGTGTTACAGATTTCTCTAAAGGCTCCTACCGCTACGCCCCAATGGTCACTTTCTTCGCTGCCCACACTTACGCCATGACTTCTCCTGGCCAAATCCGGTTCAACCACCTGTATGTGAACTATGGCACGTCCTTCTCGCCTGGCAGTGGCAAGTTCGCCATCCCTTTCCTGGGGGTGTACGTTTTCAAGTACACAATCGAGTCCAGCAGTCCGGATCTCTCAGGGTACCTGGTGGTAGATGAGGAGGACAAACTGTCATTTCGAGCACAGTGTTTGAGTGTAGGCAGCTGTGTCACCACCGGGGACGCTGTCCTGGAACTCAATGTGGGTCAGAGGGTGTGGTTAAGGCTGGAGACCGGTGAAATCCCTGCCAGGTATCCTCCGGTCACGACATTCGGGGGCTATCTACTGTACCGTACCTAAGGATTTCCGTAGTCCGCACAACATACTGCTGCTTCTTGAGTTTTTCGCAAAGCCTGTCATTTTGCTATTGCACAGAATGATTTGTTTGATAATTACTAAAACAGCCTTAGCTGTTTTGCATTTGCTTGCTCAAGTCTAGGACTGTCTCCTGTTCTAATGAAAGCCATACTTCTCTGTGGTGGCATGCAAAGCTATGAGTATGTGCGAGCCACTGAGCCTTCTCTGGAAGGTAAAACGGCTAGGTAAGCATTTAGTTTTTCGGTGAATCCTTCAGAATGTCATTGCAGAAGCTCTTGTTAAACGCTGTAACCTCTTTACTCTGTGCTATATGTATCCCAAGAAGACTTCTCAAGATCACTGTTATTTCAGAGAACATAAATTGCTGTATTTTTTTTTATTCAATTTGCCACACTTAAATGGACAGAGTGTGCAGCTGTGCGGTGTAGTCACTGCTGATTGGCCCTGCCAGATCCACTCTTCACATCAGGAATGCATGAAGCGCGTCCTCGGCCAAGTCACTTGCTTTTGTCATGTCTCTTTGTTTTCAAATTGACTGGACGGGCACTGTGCTTCTCAGGAAAACAGGAATATCATGATGTAAAGGGGCTTAACCCCCCCCCCCATTGTCTCATACAAAACAGATGATCTTTAAAAAGTGTGTGAAATGTTTGGATGTGACGTTTTGGTGACATGACAAAAGTAAAAGCAAAGGATGTAAAATGCTGTCAGGAGACGAAGCAAAGAGCCATGAGGGCAGTTTCGTGCCGTGACGTATAATCATCCCGTTATTGACGCCATGCAGACGATGCTCGGCGGTAAGTCGTCTGGCATGTGGGGGAGACACGCTCCTGTGTCTAGCAAAAGTCGGAAAATATGCTGATTTTAGGAAATATTTTGGATGGAAATATTTGAAAATGTGGATGAAATAGTTAAACATTATTTATGTTAAGTCCCATATCTTGGAAAATGTAAAGGTATTCCTCTCTCTGAAATATTAATTTGATAGCTTTTAATTAAGTATGACATTATAAATATTATGATTCCACATTGTATTTGTGCGGGTTTTGTATATATTACATTGTGGGGACCAAATGTGATGAAACCCTGTTATTTTGACGGCGTGCAAACCATTTTTTTTTGGTCCCCACAAAGCAAGACTCAGTTTTATAAAAATCTATGACTGCAATCAAAAAATAAAAACTGTCAAAAGTCTTGTATTTTGTTTGGTTACTTATGGTTAAGGCTGGGGTTGAGTAGGGATTAAGGGTGTCATACCTGGGATTTGGGTATTTCCCTATAGAAATGAATAGACGGTTCCCACAGTGGTATGAGTACAAACATGTCTTTGCATGATCTTAACGTGTCATACAGGTTTACTTCAGTCTCCTTCTGCAGTCCAAAGACACGCAGTTAGCTCGAGCGGTGTCTCTATTTCCCGTAGTGTGACAGTGTGAGTGTACTATATGTGTGCCCCGTGATGGACTTTCACCTCATCCAGGGAGTGCCCCAGTCTTGTGGATATACTCCAGGCCCTGACCAAGACAAGCGATGGATGGATGGATTAAAGGATTATTATTAGTATATAAAAGAGAATTCAATAAACATCATATTAAATTAGTAACACGTGTTTGAGTTCCTGAAGATGTCTATTTGTGTCTGTGTGAGATTGTGTCTTGCATGCACATTCAAACTCAATTTCAAGCGATTCAACATGCTCTTTTTCCGACATTCCCTTTTATTAGAACACGATGCTTTTCAGACTTCCTGCCTTTCACCCAGCTTCCCTGTGAACGTGCCATCAATGGTGGAAGTGTGAGAATGGCGCGATGGGGATGCTGCCAGTCTTCATCGCCATCAGCCAGCCAGTGCATCGCACTTACTGCTACTGGGAGCACGCAGGCCCTCATTAAATGTCACCGCAAAGCCTTACGCTTCATAAGCGCATCTGACATCCAGTCACCCGAGGACACCTGCTGCGAGGAAATGCCAGCCCTGGGCGCCCCTTAAAGGCCATTCATTTTTAAGTGCTGCCTAAAATAGTTTTTAACGCTAAAATAATAATTAGTCCCACTAGATATAACCTTGAATCAGAAAGAGTCTGCAAAATATAAACTGTACGAAAATATTAAAGATAAAATCATTAGTAACACTTTACCCAGGCAGCACAAATAATATAGTAATTTATATAACTGAGTTACTACTCTAGTACAAACCATGAACAAATATAATAACTGCAAGAAATATATGAACTGTTATTATTAATTACTGATGAATAAACATGGGATCAGTACATAACTTGCACTTAGTTTCTGGTTAATTAATACATAAAGTAAGAATGTAATACTGCATTATTTGGGAACCCTCAAGTTAAGCATTCCCAAATTGTGCACAAGTGTTCCCGAATTACGGAGCAAGGCTTCACATTTTATATAAAATCTGAATGGTATTGAAACTGAAGATTAAGCGGCATATCCGTTAGTGCTGTAATAATCACTAGGGTCGCTTTATTCACTATTATATGAAATGTTGTTTTTAATTAACCTGGGGAATCATACACTAGCGAGCACAAGTTTAATTGTTTTATTTTGTCAGAACTAATCACTCAGACTATTGTTTTATATCTTCAAGTTTAGCCCAACTTTTTTATATATAGATTTCAGCTTTTTAATGTTTACAAAATAATAATGGGAAATAAACAATTGAAAACCCATTATAATATCAAAGATAAAAACGTCTCAGACATCGTGGCTAACCCATCAAGGGTAATGACACTGAGTCCTCTCACCACCAGGGGGCAGACTAAGGCCACCGAGGCCTGAATCTATACCTGTGCTAGAGTGGTTCATAACGAGTGCTCGGTTATCATAAGGTCATTCCACACCTTTGAATCAGAGGGGAGATAGTATCTTCTCAGCCAGTGGATTTATTGTGTGTGCTGCTGTGATTCAAATGGACCAAATCAGGATTCCATTTTTAAGTTTTTGTCATTTGTTGTTCAGTTGAAAACTTTAACTGTTTCACTAAACAAGTAGGAATTCCAGGGCAGATAGGACAGAGTCATCTTCAACTTTGAAAATCATTAACATTATATATTTTTTAAATTAATTTATACTTCATTATGTGTTATGCATTTATATTTAATTTACTATATGAATGTTTTTTTATTTTCTGATTAAAATTTAAAAAATCCATATTATAACAGCACTTTGTAAAATGGGGAGAATATTTTTCATAACAAATTCCTTCTTGAAAAGTCAAACCTGGGTTCTTTGCCTTGGAGACCGAGTGCATGCTGGTTCATACTGTAGCCCAAAACTTTCAGTTGATGTTGAGCTTCTCATTGGACGAATGGCACAATTACACTGCACAAAACTCACCAGGTATCTGGCCCTTGAACAGATGAGCCTGATTAAGCAGAATTTTAGGTCCATACTCCTCATGTTATGAAGAGGAACCATATTTTAAAGCATAATTTTGTACAGCACAACCGATCCTCTTTAACAAAGAAGCAATCGATGAGTAATAATGTTTTCATTTACAAGGGATGCCCTTAATTACACTTCTGTATTTTATTACTTTTAATTAAGCATTTGAAATTTGGAATTTTCATAAATTTCATATTCATCATTTGGAAATTCTAGCAAATCCTCAAATTCATTTGATAGATTTTTGAATCCTACTCGTTCAATCACACATTCAGCATTTGTGAGCCATCAGACGTAAAGGGCATCATACATTCAGAACCTCTTCACACAGAAAGCTACTCCTCCTCTAGATGTATTTACATATGGGAATATAATTTACATTCATTGCTAAGAAACGATTTAATGTTTTATTATGTTCCAGCTACTCACCACGGGGTTGATCTGTTGTAAAATGTAACCCCATAGAGGACATTCTGTTTTAATCAGAGTAAAAGAGCAGGAATACTAAATGTATGGTAGCCTGTCCAATGTTCTATGGTATGGTATGTTAAGAGCTGTCTCACTTCTATTTTCTCTGTTTATTCGAAATAAAACAAAGTGCACCACGCTGCATATGAATGGTCATTGCGATGAAAATGCAAAAATATAAGGTAAACACAGAATTAGAAATTAGATTCAGTGATTAGTTTCCTACTAGTAATTATCAGATAAGTTATCAGAAAAGGTGAAGAACCTTAGGTTGTACATCTAATTGTTTACTAGTACAACATTTTCATTCCAAATGTAAACAGGAAACATTGCACAGCTAATTCGATAGGGCGTACTTCATCAAATGAAAATGCATTATTATTATTTTATAATCAGATTTATCTGCATTTTGTTTATTCAGCACCACTCCAAAACACCATTGGTGCACCCTGCAGTAGTAAGGTTGTGGCATATTAATTGTGCCAACTGTCACTCAAGAATGTATCTATCAATACCTACGCAGGAAAAGACTAACTCCGACAAGTCCCGATTCAGGGGAGAGGTGAGATTCTTTAGTTACCTGGAGAGAGAGAGAGAGAGAGAGAGAGAGTCATGCTAGGAGTGACACACAAACAGCCAACTAAGCACAAAATAATTCCGATTTATTGTATTTTTGGAAAAACACTGATGCTACTGCAGCGAGATCTTTGTGGGGTACCAGGTCGTATTTATAGTATCGCAGAAACGCAGGATTATTTCGAGTGCCTGTTGCGGAATAAGCGAGATAGACCATATTCCTGGCAGTTAATTATGAACTTATTACGCAACATTCTTTTAAAAAACAATATGCAGTATGATGGTGCCGTTTCCCCACATGTGCGAGCACACAAGCTCACAAACAAATGCTGAAAAAAGAGTTTGCAGCATGTACCTTATGGCAACATAATAACTGTTAGTACATAAAAAATGCTGCCAAACCAACAGGATGCCGCATATAAAGAGTCAACAGGGCACAGTATTGCAGCTACAAGAGCAATCAGGGATCCTGGCTGAGGATCGAGCTACCTGACGTTTGCCGATTCAAAGGTAGAAGATCAAACCCCCTCCCCCCTCCACGACTTCTGGTAAGGCCCAAGTCAAACAACAAGGTGGCGAAAAGCACACCCACACCCGACCTTTGTGGCGATTACACAGGTGTGCAACGTCAAGGATGCTCCAGAGCTTGACCTGCTGACAGCAGACGTTTCCAAAACACGAGGACATTCTGTGCACCACAGTCATACTGAAACCGCTCGATTCCGCTCGGCGAATGAAACGTGTTCCAAAGAAGAAAAAAAAACAAAAACAAGGGGGAACACGAGTCTCCCTCACGCGTGCGTAATTTTGGGCAGCGCACAGTATCGCGTCACTCATCCTGTCCAGCACTTCTGACAGTATTGATAAATCCGCACAGACGCCAAAAGGAAAGTTCTTGACGGCAGGTGTGCCATCAGTCAAGCTTTTGCGGCGGCATGCAGGTGTGTGGGGACTCTAGCGCTCACACACAAAGGCGTGAGCAGTAGGCAAGCGTTCCTGGCATGGCGGGGAGCGTAGGGCGCAGCCTGACGGGCTCTCACCCCCCACCCACTGTCCTCCGCCACCGACATGTAGGCAGACCTGCAAAGCGTCCCCGCTCTCCCGCTAGGCTAACCTCCCTATACGCTTCAGTAAATCTCACAGCTTCCGCACAGATTTGTGAGCTAACTCATAACATACAACCCCCCCCGCCCCACCCACAGAATTCCCACTATAAATAAATATGAGTCCAGATCCATGTGGGGACAGCAAACTATATCCATATCTACCCAAATTTTCAGAGCCTTAAACGGATTCTAGCATTTTTGCATCTATAGTATTTCCTTGTACAGTGCCCCAGAGTGGTGAGGAGAATTTCATTGGACAAAGAATCAGCAAAACCATAGTTATTTAAAATGTTATATACCATGGCCCTGTACTGGATAAACAGTCAAAGAAAATAGATATATTTTTATTTTTGCATTCGTTATGTACTATTTATAAGTTTTTAACCACCCACGTGCTGATACATTCTCTTGTGTGCGTGTTCAGGTGTGCAAAGGATGCCTAATATGACAGTGATGACAACACAGCACTCATGGAACACAAGACTTGTGTCACAATACCCAGAATGCCTTTGATGTTCCCTGGAAAGAATTAACTGTACACAGCACTACAAAGGAATGCAACAGCCAATACACGATGTAACCCACCCCCCAATGGAGCTGGCTTCCCCACCTCGAGGTCTCGTGGGGATTCCCCTCACCATTTGGCACACCATAGGGGAACATCTCCTCCCTAAATAACAAACAGCATACATGAGACTTAATGTCACATAATGAGCCTGCAAATAAAAACGACTATAGGAAATGGAAAGCCTGGGCCTCGTTGAATCCCTGAACCTCCGCCACACAATCCTGGAGCAGGGTAATTCAGGCCCAGTGCTGTGCAGGGAGAAAGGAAAGCACGACTAAGGCCAGCAAAGTGAATTATCAAACCGACAGGCTCCATGAGAACGTCCTTGTTTCTATATGGTGAAATGTGCAATGCATGAGCACTCATATTACAGCACTTTGATGGCAAGCAGATGTTGAGTCATTGCAGGCTCATGCGGGTCCTTTTACAATGTATGCTTCAAGCTTTACAGAAACTAGTAAAGATGGTTTCAGCACCCACACCAAAAAAATACTTCCAATAAACGCGTTTACATTTTCTCACAGTTCTATTGTTTATAAAATATTGCTAAGAAATACATTTAGGTATATTTTTCAGATTTTAATTATTGGAGATTATGTATATATATATATATATATACACACACACACAGACAGACATATATGTATAATGCATATCAACATACGAAACAAAATGCATTAGCATAACTCCACATTTGAATGCTTGGTGTGCAGTTATTCACACACCTGGGGCAAACTTCAGTCAAATATACACAAAAGTGTAATTTGACTCATCCATGTTCTCCCTTTGCTGCTCCTTCATCGGAGAAAAAAAAATTGTCTGATTTTTGTTTTCTTTGGTATTAGAGCGCTGAGCACACCAACGTGTCGTCTTCACTGTTTGCGTTGGTTAGAGTTTGCAGGATGAAAAAACAAAGCTTACTTCTTCCTGTGAGCGCTAGCCAAGGATCTGATGTATCACTCTATCCTTATAGTTATTCTCTGTGGTAACTGATGTACCTACCACTGCTGGACATCTACAATCAGCATTCAATACAATACAGTACAAAATGCAGGTACAGCACTGTGCAAAAGTCTTAGGCGGCCAAGCATAATTATGTTTAAATTGTTAAGTTGGTGTAAAGTTATGATTTTATGTCTGTCGAAGTGTCTGTCAGGTAAGCCATTTAAGAATCTCTCTTAAAATTAACCCAGTATTTGAACCAACCTTTGGCTGCCTAGGACTTCCCTCTTTCATTCATTCATTCATTCATTCAATCAATTCTTTATTGTTATTGTACATGACAGTACAAGGCGATTGGAAGACTTTGCACAGTGCTGCCTATGTCTATGTGATAATACAAGTACATAATGATGCACAATAATTAAGGCACTGTTAGTATGCAGAATTGTTTTTTGATTGGGAATAATGCCTGAGCATTCGTTGAGCCTAATTTGCATCCACCGACACTACTGAAACAAATGATAGTCTTTTTTTAAATATGGAATGATATGTACTGGATTAAAAATACATTACAAATACAAGTCATTTTTAAACAATATTATTGATAAATATCCACAGTATATAATTGTATGTATAACCCCGCAGAACCTTTTGAAAAATGAAAATGGTTATTTTTGGTTTCTGACAAGGTATGTCCCCGAGAGAAAAAGCCCAGCTGATAAAAACCAGCTCATAGATTCCCATCCATCTTCCAACTGCATATCCTATTTGGGGAACCTGGAGCCCGTCCCAGGCAGCATAGGGCACAAGGCAGGGGTACACCCTGGATGGGATGCCAACCCATCACATGGCACACGCTGCAGGCAGCATAGACATGCCAATTAGCCTAACTGCACGTCTTTGGACTGGGAAAGGGAACCCCCATGATACAGGAAGAAGACGCAAGCACCACCCACACGGTGGAGTCAGGAGTCAAACCTCCAACCTCCACTGAGCCACTGTAGCATAGACTTTGGCGAATTTGCTGGCAATGATTATATTTTTAAGTATAAGTTGCTCTCTTGAACTTCCAACCAAAACCACTAATAGGCCTCAACAGGTTTGTGCAGAGGCATATTAGACTGGCTGTGTTTCAGTGTGCGTTTAAATAACTTTGCGGCTTTGTGGAATAAAGCTTCATCATTTTAACCTTAATTACCTTATCTACCCTTTCATTTTGCATCGAGGACCAAAGGGGATAAGGATGTGAACCTGTAATAAAAAGACTGCTTGGACTAATTCCCAGAAATGTACTTGTGTTTAAATAAAGAAATAAAAGACTGAAGATGAAACTGTGGGAGCGGCCGTGTGCAAAGAACACGCTCTGGGCGAGATGCGCGGCCGGGGATCGAGAGCGAGCGAGCGGGCGGGCGGGCGAGGGAGCGAGCGGCGGCAGGGGAGGGGGAAGCTCACCTCGTCCTGCTGTGTTACTGCATCACAGGGTATCAACAAGCGTCAGCCTCACGGACTGAGCTCACGACGGAGTGGCTGGCAGCGTTACTCCTGCGAGGAAGGGCCCAGGGAAGCACTAAAGCTGAAATACGTCAATAAAATATTCCGTATTTAGTAATTTAGTAAAACATCTTGTGAATCTGGTAAGAAAAAAAACAGCCATGATTCAGCTATTGGGGGCCTTCCACTTGAGGCACTGAGAAGAGCTGAACCTAAATAACTTCAAATATATATATATATATATATATATATATATGTATATGTATAAAGACCCACATAACTGTCTAAATAGGGACCATACATTCTTCTCCATGGGAAAAACCCTAATCCCAATCACGACACCCTTAACTCCTACCCGGCCCTAACCTTAATCATAAGTAGCCAAACCAAATACAAGACTATTGGTATTTTTAGTTTTTTGATTGCAGTCACAGATTTTTGGGGGGACCTGAAAAAATGTCCCCAAAAGTTACTACACTTTGGGGACATTTTGGTCCCCAAAGACACACACACACACTCCAGGGTTGGCAACTTTTGTCAGCTATCTGGAGTGACATTACCAATTTGGAAAACCTGATTTGGACTGATGCGCGTGCAGGAATGACATCATTCCCGCTCTTCGCTGCGTTACGGTTGCACTGTTTTCACTTTTCTTTTCCCAAGAATTTTTTTCTGCTGCAACTTTTGCAGCCTTTAAAGTGTCACTATGATACTCTGATAAACACCTGCTCACTTCTGACTGTCAAAATCAGAATAATAAATATGATAATATTTATGATCATTAGAAATTATTTACTGGTTTTATTACCTTGGCTTAGATTTTTATTACCTTGTAAATAGTCTGTAGGGTTTGAAAACTACCCCAATGCTTTCGATGTAGCTCATTTTAGGTTTATAATGGAATAATGTAGATTTGGCGTGAGATTTCTTCCGTGAGAATGAGATGAGTGTCACACCAGATGCGTGAGACCTGGTAACCCTGCACACATACACGAGTCATTCCTGCTTCAACGCGTGATATCGGACCGCAAATCTGCTCTAACCTGACTGATATATCAGTACCCAAGTCCAATATGACACAGAATTGCGTTTATATCTTCAGTCTGAGAGAAAAGCACTACACAATGTGATATGGTCTGGGGATAAACACTACTTGCAAGCAAAGACAGCTATCCAAGTGAACGATAGTGATGTCCAAATTGTGAATGAGTTGTTCTTTTAAACAGGTGCTTTTCACTGAAATAGTCAAACCAGTTTTTCCAAATATAAAAGAATAAAACTTTTTGTACATCCACGCATTGGTCAAAGTCTTCGATTCTAAAAATCTGAAGATCTAAGAATATCTGACAAATCGTCATATACATGTACAACACTGGCCATGTTGTAGCAATACATTTAGCAATAAAAAGTTAAGCAGCTAATTATCACAGAGCAGGTAACATCCGACAGTATGGCCTGGATACGATTGGCTAATGTGAGAGGAAGGAATGAATCCCTTGTGTTTCTCTGTTGAAATGCTTCTTCCATGAGGATTATTCATATACGGCTTAGCAGGCCCTAGGCATGCACATTAACTCTGTGACAGTCTGACACACTAATACGGGTGGTTTAAAAAGCCACAATAACCAATCTCCCACTTGGTTAAGAGATCACTTTGCATTAGCCATAGCGTTTGGAAGTGGTCTGGTCAGCTCGCCTTTACCATCAGTGAGGACTCCTGTACTTTCCCATTCCGTTGAGAATATATATTCTCTATGTGATTAATGGCAAAAATGAATACAGACCTATGGTAATATGTTTCAAAATGCTGTTTAGCTTCACAACATAAAGAGATATTCTGATAAATTGGTGTTAAATTAAATTGCATGAATCTGCATATCCACAAATGCTTAGAAAAAGGTGACCCAGCTGATTTTGATTTGGAACTTCTATTTGGGGGGGGGGCGTAAAACACCAACGTCCGTGATTTTACCGTTAGGAAAAAAAACAACCAAACACCGAAAACAGCCTCGAGGAAATACCTTCATGTGACAGCCGAGGACTTGAGCGGTTTGTTACACACACGCATGGTTCTCATGTAGTTAAAAAATTCCAATGGAAATGAATTTAGAGTTCTCCTGCCTCTGGCCCCAACAAGCTGACAGGTCTGACTGGTAGCGCAAGGCTGTGGTTACCGGCTGAGTGAGGTGAGAGGTTCCTGTGGTACCACCCAATATCTTCCTACCGCAATGATGATTACACACACTACGGAGTTGGAATTAGCCTAACATGTGTCTTTTTGATGTCATGTGACACATCTCTGGGGTGGGGCAGATGCTTAAACAATGTCTAAATTGTCCTTCAAAAAATGTAAAAAAATATTTACAGTATGTTGCACCAAATTAACTTTGGTATTATTAGTATTAGATAGCATAACACGTGACATAAGACGCCAGTAAAGAGAACAAGTCGGGGAGCTTATTGCAGGTTGTTATTATGAATTGTTCCAATAAATACATTAACAGTTGCTGCAATATGGTAGATAGTATTTCAGTAAGAAATTAGAGAAAATGAAGGTGAAGTGGAGAAATTCCTGCCAATGAAGAAGGTATCAGGTAGCAGATCTGTTAAACCCGAAGAACGTGAAATGAACAAGGATTAAATCAGAATTAGTCCATCTGAGCAGGAGGCAGCAATAAAGCACTTGATGTTTAAAGCGCAAAGGGGAATGCGCTCAATGCGCTTGGACAATCAGTGACGGACCTGCACTTCACAGCCGTCACATCCGATATTGCTGTACTTCTCGGACTTAAAAATATATTTCCGCCTGACTGCACATTATATTACCACCAAGGAGGGATCATGCTAGAGAGTGGCATTTTTAAAAGTTTAAACGATGCCCAGCAATGTAGCCACACTGTCATTTTGGTTCTCTACATGAAAAGCAATAATCGGAAGTCCCATCACACTCAGAAACAGCAGTATGAAATTTTAAATACCATCTCGCCCTTGTTGCATTAACCTCATTCTGCGGGCATGTGTGTTCCTTCTCAATCAGAAGGAACCATCCAGGAGGATAAACACTATGGTTGCATGATTGCCTGTTCCTTCAGCATAATTTAGAAGTCTTATTTTTGGAAACCACAGGGAACCATGGGAAAGGAATTCCACAAAGAGGAGAAAATCCCTGCTTGTTAAATATAAGGCGTGAAAGTGTGAGAAAGCGGTAAAACGCGGTAATACTGTATAATATATGACGTCGTACAGATGACCATCTTTCCTAATTAAATTTTTAATTAAATAAATCATTTTGTTTTGTAGATCACGCTATATAATTGTGCATCAAAATCTAACTAAATCACCCAATGTATTAACATTGGCAGTTGCACATGGCAAATGATATGTACTGAAAGGTACTGACTGACATGTCACTGAAGCTTTAAGCTATCGCTGAGATTAGAACTGGTACTTAAAATAACAGTGCAATCACAGTAAAATACAGACCATCTGTTCCCTGTCCCCTAAGACAGCCTGTGAGTCTCTGGTTTAGGAAGCTGACCAATCAGTCGTCCGCAGCGGCTTCACGCTTCATTGGCGCATTAGAGCCAATGGCCACCTTAGGACTGAAAGCAGCAGAAATGCCACCGTCGGTATACAGGCATGCCGCTTTGTGTGGAAGCAGCTGAGGACGACTGACAGTGACATAAGATCCTTCGTTCACCTTCGTAGGTCTGACAGCAAATCTATAAGCTGAAACTACCAGAGAAGCACAATGTATTTTCACAATGGATTAAAAACCAATATTTTACTTACAGTAAAATATGTACAGTCAACATTTTTTAAAATCTCTGCATCCTTGCATGTACACAGTTAAAAAAAGATAAATTTTCACAATAGTATGGTACTTTCTGCTTGTGCAGCATTAAATGATGGTGTAAATGACAAGGAAAACCTTTAGATAAATAACTATTGAGCTATTCCAGAAATGTATCTATATTGCAGTAAATACTGTACTTTAATACATTTTACCATTATAAATTGTTTGTCCGTAAAGATTCTGTAGAAGCATGTTATCCAAAGCTGTCGTCCCTTCAGAATACCAGCATATCCTACGCTCCAAAAACATGGTTAGCTGCTACAGCCTTAGCTACATTAGCTATTGCTACCCAATAAAACATAACTGAACCCGAAACTATGAATTATCTGACAGTTAAAGACAATACCACCTGGCAGGATTGATTTACATTTAACATTTTAAATGAGCTATTTTAACAGTGTTCATTCATTAAAAATACATTATATAAACTCCCTGGAAGCGTTAGGATCTGCGACGGCGACCCATTCTTTGTTTCCCTGCTGAGATTGTCTGATTTATATCAGGTCTACATTGCTCGAGATCTGATGTGTTAATTATTCTGAATATCTTGCTGGTATAAAGTAAGCCAGCATCCCATCCTTGGTATCCTGCACTTCCTGTGAGAGGATCCCGGCTCACGCCAATCCCTGTAATAAACACGCAGCTAGGGAAGGTGGGTGAATCACGAATATAAAAGCAGAGCCCTTCCCCAGATTTCAGCCTACGCGTTTCAGTCAACGGGGCAGATCCCCCACGGTTACACTTGCAATCGCCACTAGTCTTGCGTTTGTTTCTTGATGTGTGTTGCTCGTTCCCCTAGGAATAATCTAACAGGAGGGCGTCCAGGGCGTCCCAGTAAGGGAATCGTAGTATAAACAGTAAATAAGCGAAAGGGTACGTGTCAGCCAGGACTCCTCAGAGGATCCTGCACAGCTTTATGAGTGGTGCAGATATTCAGTGAGCTCTCACTCATTCTGGTCAGAAACTCACAGTGTGATTAAGGCTGCATTTCGGTCTGTATTTTATGTCATAGACTAACAAAGGTTTGCTCGCACAGCCCACGATCTGGGGGGACTGAAGTGATAACCTCATTTAGGGTTACCAAAGAATGCGCTGGGGAATTTGAGGGGCGGCTTGCTGGTCTCCAGGTATCAGCGGCCAATAGTATTGATGCGTCTGTGGCCCGTAGGAAAAATCTTCCACATTTTCAGGACACATATTATTGCCAAATTAAGATGTTGGAGAGTCAGAATTTCCATTTCAGAGGTAAAAAAAACAGTCCAGTTCAAGATATACTCTTTGGATCAATGTTTAATTGTAATTTTTATTTTATTTTATTTCATTTTATGCTACTTTATTCTATTTTAGCATTTTATGCTATTTGGTGTGAAGAGTACAAACTGAGAACTATTTTTTGTTTATCATGATAACTTTCAGTCAATTTTTAACTTAATTATACAGTTCTTATTTACTATTTCTGTTTTTACACAGACACTTTTGCCCATATAGTCCTACACAATTACAATAATATGATATAATCTTTAATTTTATATAATTTTTCAGCTTATAGTAATTCTTTACTAAAGAAAAGTGGATTAATATTGGTTTTTCCCCCAATCCAGAGCAATCACAAACACAAACATGGTGAACTTCTCCAGGACCATGACCAGATGGAGCTTCTTCAGAAAGACATGTCCTCCTTAATCTGCACGGCTCTCAAGCAATGCAACTACATTTTAACTTATCTACACACAAAGACTAGAATTCAAGACTGATGGGTTGGATTTTGAGTGCTGCAAAAATCTTTGTGTAATTAATGTTTATACTATCTAAACAATCTTAAACACAATAAAATTATAAATTTAATTACTATTTCATTAACTAACTCAATCAGTCATTTCCTAAGCACTTGGGCCTGTCCCAAGCAGAGAAACACCCCTGGACAGAACACAAAGCGCACTCACGCAATGTGAACTTTATAGATACCAAATCACCTGTCCACATGTCTTTGGACTGCAGGAGAAAACTTGGGGACCTGAAGGAAAGTCTCACCACTTGGGGCAGATTTAAACCCCCACTTTGGTGGTGTGAGGACACACAGCTCTCCACAGAGCCAGCAGACTGGTCCAAACCAGGTCAATCAAAAAAAAACTACCAGTACACATGTATTGCTATGAAAAGTGATTTCTGGATCTGCCTGTTATTAGTGGATAGGATATAGAAATGGGCTGGTCCCCTTCCCAGTTCACATGTATGATGTGGTCCCCCGCCTTCCCCGGGCGAGCACAGTTCCCAGCGTGAGCTCAAAGGGGCCGTGATTAATGCTCGTGTCTCCAGTAGGAAGGTCTCCAGTAAGATTACAGTTCAGCTCGTTGGTTAAAGGCAGCTAATTGCGCTAGAGGGGAGGCTGTACCACTGTAAGTTATGCCGCATTCCAATTATAATTACGCCTGACTAACTCCTGACTAAGTCGAGCTAAATTGCAATTCAGAGTTTGCAATAACCGGCCGGGCCAACAGACATAACCGGGAACATCTTTTATTTTCCTATTATGTACGAAGCCCTGCATATATTGCGCCTGCCAAATTAATTGTCAAATTAATGAGTGATATATCATGGGAGCAAGCATTGTTAAAACGGAATGACTACAATGATCTCTTACACCCTAAGCATGCTAATCTCCAGCGCTGCTCCACCAGAGGAGTGGAGTACCTGTACTTCCCCAAAGACCATGTGTGTTCTTGCCACTAAAGAGGAGCAATAATGTTAGAGAAGCACAGTTTGCTCCAAACCCATGACCTCTAGGTTGGGCTACTGGACTGCAATTGGTTATTTTACAAATAACCGTCTCTACATCTTGCTATTTACCCCGTTAGGTCTATATGGGGGTGAAGCCCATAAACAAAGACTGTAAGAACAATTCTGCAGCTCTTCGACCTGCCCTCTTTCTTGTCTCAGATGATCGCTACTCTGCCAGGATGGGTTTGCAAACAAACGCAGCCTCTGGATATGGGCTTGTTTACTGCTTGTGATGGAAAAGGTGTGCAGAAACTGCAATAATAGGAGACAATTCAGTATAATAAGCAGCGCAGTACACCCTGTTCCCCAGCTTGCGAGGGTGCCAATGGGAGATTAGGCAACTTCAGAGTAACGCCTTACCTTTCACGAGAATGCAGGTATGTGCTCGGCGCAAAAACGCCACGATGCTACATCCCGTCCCTGAGACTGACACGTTTTTTTCCTTTTTTTTGTGGAGTGGGATGTGATGCGCCACACCTCAACCGCAGTGGCTTTCGTGATCATCCGCAAAGCTCGGGGGAGCAGAGACGCGGCTATGGCGCGCTGGGATGCACCTCGCCGCTGAGGCAGCTCTGCACTGGCACGTTGCCATGGCACGATGGCGACTGAACGCAGCGGCTCTGGTGGGGTGCCATGAAATGTAAAAATTGTCCTGAAATGAATCAGATTCTTTTTCTGCCTATATTTGCAGATTATAAGATGTTCTTGGGGGAAGGGAAGATAACTGGAGGTCTTGGTTCAGATTCTCAGTTCTTGGACTGATTATTTAAAAAAAACTCTTTAGGACTGCCACCCACATCAACACTGCTGAAAGCTTTTCTTTATGACTGTGTCACATGTCAGTAGAACTTTTATTATCTTACATATTTTAAGGGCTGTAAAAAAATCCCTGGCCTCTGTACTTTTTGTGCTGTGATAATTTATGTTTTTAGTAGTAGATTACGTAAAAAACCATGCATACATAGACAATCGAACACAAGTATTTTCACAGATTGCACTGGACAGAAACAATACACTTTTGGAAAATACTCAAAACAAAGTTTATCAACGCACTTGTAGTTTTCAATGACTAGTATTTATTTTGGGGTGTGCCTTTAAATTTTGCCGGTTTAGTGCCCAAAACAAAAAAAAATCCAGTGCAAAAAGTGAGTTCTATTATTAAACAAGGGGGACCAAGCACAATTGCACGATGATTCCGTCTGTGATGACAGTTTTTGATCACATGGGTTCTGCATCTTAGGAAATGACTTAGCCTCTAAGTCGATTTTGATTGAAATTTATTTGTGGTTTTCACAGGCTCCAGATAGTCTTAAGCATGGTAAAGGCAATACAACTCATCAGCAAGCAAGTATCAAATAAAAAAATACCAAGCCTGCCAGAAGCTATTGTGAAAGTACAGAATGATTCTTTCAGTGTACTTTTTTCATTTTTGTAATTTATTCCTTGCCACTATAATTACACACGATTGTACATATTGTAGACATTTTTGAATAGTCAAGGCCAGTCTTTGGGGCGACAAGGCGGGCATGCGAAGGTCATACACAGCCAGATATTCATGCAGTTTATGAAACACAACAAAGGAATTTGATTCACCTCTGCCTGTGCCTTTAGGAATTTTGGACCTGAACATCCAGAAGTGAAACAGATACCCAAATTTATATTTAAATACATTTTTTATCTATCGATCTATATATCTATCACTTTTATTGCAGTTTTTATCATACTGAACTCAACATGACTGTTTATGGAAGATGGATGGTTCAAAATAAATTTGCATTCTCCAGTGACATTTTCACATTTCAAGACCATTGTGTCTTATAATATCTATTTTCTTTCTTCTGGAGAATTCTGACTTTGCACGAGTCTCTCAGATTTAACTGCAGTCATGGAACCAACAGCATCAGCAGTTTGAATAGTCATTGTATAACAGGTTTTCATTTCCTAAGCCTCTAACGAGGGCAGTGCTGTTGCTGGGGGTAATGGGTGCACCCCCGCAGTGTATTTGGAGCTCGCATGCTCTCCTGGTGTTGCCTGGGTTTCCTCTGCAAACCCCTGCAGTCTAAGAACATGTGGTCTTTGGTATCAGTAAAGTGTGCAGCGTATGTGTGCAGCCTGCGATGGACTGGCATCCCAGTCAGGCAGTTCCTCTGTCTTCCTTGGACAAGCTCCAGCCTGTACTGGTGCACCGATGGATGGATGGATGGATGTGAGGATATGGACACACTCCCACACACACACATATAAATGTATGTTTGCGTGTGGGTGTGTATAAAAGGCCAATGCATATTCCTTATTCTGACTAGTGCAATACACATACCTTTAAGTTACTAAATCAACACACAGTTCTCTGAAGAATACATCATTCACATATGTGGATTAAACTGTACTGCGCTTAGACTTTTTTTGTAACCAATATCAAAATGGCTGTTCACATAAGTCACATTAAAATGATGACAATTATGTGGTTTATAATTTGGCAAACTTAACCTCTCAGAGGTTTTGGCGCACAGGAGGAGGATCGGACTGGATTTGCTGAAAGTCTCATCCAAGCTGCTGTCTCTCTTAGGCTGGCTCCACTCTGGAACAGCCGCGGCTGGCTGCCAGCGCAGCGTCCTGCATGCATCTCCTCGCATGTGCCCCATACTGGACCATACGACTGGATGCTGGGCCAGAGGAGGCAGGACGCCCTGGCTGCCGGGGAGGGGGGGCTGGGACGTGTAATTGACATCCGCTTATGAGGAAATCCCTTCAGCGTTGCAGGAACAGCCTCTGCTCACGTGATCATACCTGTTGAACATGAGCCAATAGGCTGCAGGGTAATCCTAAGAATTGCAAGCCAGAGAGTATGCTGATATATGTTAACACTGAGCTCTTCACCTCTTAATTACCTTTTATTAAACTGAATTACTAATGAAAAGTATATTTTCTTATTTGTGATGCCAGAATTTCTTTGAGGAACACATTTGCTTATAAGTGCTCCTCCTGCTCTGGCTCACGGGCAGCACGGGCTGTCCCAGGCAGTACAAGGCAGCTGTACACCCGGGACAGAATGCCACACAGGGCACTAACACGCACACAGTACAGGCGGCATAGAGGCAGCAGTCAGCCGAACTGCATCTCCTTGGACAGCAGGAGGAAACCCATGTGACATGGGGAGAACATGCAAATGGGAGGAGGAGGTGAGAGGCTCAGGGGGACAGTGCTGTCCCATCCAAAAAAGCATGCACAGAAGCAACACACAGATATACATATGCAAATGCCCATACAAACATAGATATAGATATAGATATAGATATAGATATAGATATGTATGTATGGGTGTGGAGGTCATCATGCTTGGTGCTCCTCTATTTCTCCCCCTAGTATTTTCTTTGCCTACCAGTTTCCTAAACCCACTTTCCAAACGGTTCCTCACTGCCGTCCCCATACTGCATGGATATCTGTTTAATCTGAGTTTGCTTGTGTTTCAGAACAAATCAAAGAAATATATGCAACTTTAATCAGGACAACTGGGAGTTTTGTTTTGTTTTTTCTTTTCTCTTTGAATTTTAATTAACAACCAAACAGGTGGAAAAACCAGCATATCCTCAGGACTGGGTGGACTGGAAATATGCACCCTTTGCTTGAAACATGTAATCTGGGGAACAATTGTCACTTAATTTACTTATTTAAAGAATATAAAAATGGGCACACTGTTCTCTAGATGTAATCAGGGGACTCACAGGAACCCAGCGATGCTTTGTGTACGTATTCAGTGGAACTGGAAGTAAGCTTGACCTACTTTTGCAGATGCTAAAACTGTTTTAATCACTTAATTCACCAAATTTCAAACTTTATTGTGAAATGGCCCTTGCTTCACGGGATATGCCTGTAAATGAACTTAATCTGCCAATATACTGGTGTAAAAGAGCAGTCTTCCTGAAACGCACACATCCAAGTCGTCAACGCGGATTTAAGCAGACATGGGTAGAAAGCGACTTGTTAGCTGTGGTTATCAGATCCCTGCCCCTGAACGTGCTACAGGACCCGTGCAGTGAGATGTCTTCATTTAGCAGTGAGCGAGTGTAAACACCATCGATGCGCTGCAGTGTGAGGGCTGTCCGGGCCCCGGCTGGCAAGGGGCCACTGAGGTTTTGAGACTGGCGTATGAAAGCAGAACCAGCTGCAGGGGAGATCGCTCAGTGTCTCCAGCCCTGGAGGGAAATCAGGCAAAAGAATGTCTCTTACTGAAAGTTCCTGTCGCACTTCATTAAGAATTGGATCGTTCACACCACCGCTGTACCTTTTAAAGTTGCGTGATGCTCGCTTATTTGGTATGGATGAAATAAATATGGCAATAAATCTTATGGACTGGCAGGTCGACGGACGTATGACTTATTGCCTTTATCTGGCTGAGCTTTACAAACAAGAAGACTTCTTTATATTCTTTTAAATTCCCAATAAGTATGTTATTTATCTCTCTTAAATATACACTGTCAACTAAATGGAGTTAAGTTGAATAAGATCTAGGGGCAAATACGTCGAGGAAAACAATTGTTTCCTCTGGGTATAATGCAAGCAGCGGTGGCCTTTGCTTAATCTCGCCGTTTGACTGTGTGACTCAGTTTGTTATCTGGCCAGTATTTAATCTCACGCTGGGGTTCAGGTGTGAACCAATCACTAATTTTATAGCTCAGCAGGACCGGGGCCCCTGAGCATTGGAATTGTGCAGCCGTGGTCCACAGATTCATGCTTGATTGCTCATGCGTCCCTTAACAGTGGGTTTGTTGCGACTGCATGCATAAATTTCTCCATTAGCATTTTGTTTTACTCTGAGGTGTAAGAACTCGACTCCTGATATGGCGATGGGTCGTATCCTTCAACAGCACATGTGTTTGCCCTCAGCGGGGACAGTAAGCCCAAATATGGAAGTCATATAGCTCAACATTTACTGCAGAGACTGATTTTCAACAGAACATGAATAAACTGCAGAAAGACACAGAAACTCCTCAAAAAGACACAGGACGAGTTCAGATGTGAAGTTTTCCCAGATGCTGCTACAGTCATCTTAGGGACAAATAGAATCTGTCAATCCATTCACCCATCCATCCATCCATCCAACCATCCATCCATCCCCTACCTCTCCTTATCCTGGCTCAGGATAGAATCAATTCCCTACCTGGAGCAGGGAGGGAGCAAAAATGTGGACTGTCCAACAGAAAGCTCAGAGGAAGCAAAAACATGGACCGATGGGCTCCAAGAACCAGATTGGGAAACACTGATTTCTGCTTTTACAAGACAGGCCTGCTTCTCTCACCTGAAGCAAAAGTGTGTGAATCATCTGTGTACGATGACTGCAGGGTGCCGAGAGTCCGGGACCCGATGATCAAACTCCATTTTTGGTCTCCAGCCGGTCAGGAAGGGATGGTAGACACTGGATGTGAGCCACACTCCCTGTGGTTGCCGGTGAGAAGGCCAAACCATTGTGGAGACCAAACTAGGCCAACATCTAGGCCCAACATAGCAGGCAAGAACCAATTAGTGAGGTGGATGTAGCTCCTTCTCAGGTACGGAACAGCTCCGTGACAAGGCGACGCTCACCGTTTGTACGCGGAGCCGCGATCTCCGTCTCACCGATGGACCCCTGCCGTGCTGCCTGATCATCCTCAGCTGTTTACAGCAGTGCCCCTGACAGCAAGTACCTGTCACCCCTTCTGCGCTGCCACCTCAGTGTTCTCGGCTGGCATTTTTATCCCGACTGACACATACGACTGTGTGCATCACAGGTTGCCTTTTTATTTTATTCTGGAGAGAAATAAAAGAAGAGAGAGGATTCTGCGGCTCTTCCCGGAACACACGACAGGAGCGAGAGAAAAGTGCAGCTTACATCTGTGGTACAATTAACTGTTACCCTAATTGCTTTATTTTCACCACTATCGTATGTCCCATATGAGATAAAATAAAGGAACGATAAAGATAAGGAATGTTTCCTAAGAATTAGGAGCTTATTACAGCATATTACATTTTTCAGGTACCGTTCAGAAAGGACAGTTAGCAACATTTAAGCACTGATTGAAGGTCATTCTCCCATCTGTTCTATTAAAATCACCAGGTTAAAATCTGAGGACCACCGATACATTGTATCAATATATCAGAATCACTTAATTTTCTCCCTTGTTTAACACTGCAGGTCTGTTGCCTACACTGAGGATTAAGGATTGTACTCCGCTCGGTTCACACTCTGTCACGTGTGTTATGGTGCCATAAAAAGAGAAGAAGGTAGAGAGGTCTTATTTGACAAGAATCATCTCGTTGTGGAAACGCAAGTACGGATACAAGGAAACCAGTTTGACTATTTTTTGTCATCAAAGAGGAAAACGGAGCAGGAATAGAACGCAGACTTTTCAGCTTATGGAAACCTGAAACAATGCAAATACAAAATACAACACATCATATGTCTTAAAGGCTTTCATCACTGAAACCCTTTGTTATTGGCTGTTTTATTATCCAAGGCTTTCAGAGGATTCTTTATCTAAGCCATATAGACTTCATCTCAACTGATAGGCAGGGAAGGGCACCTTGGAGTCAGAACTTTGCAGTCATTAAACTCAATGACATTCCCAGATACTTTGTCCGCTTACAGTCTGAGCCAGATTCCTCTCCTCAGCAAAGGCACACCTTAATTCAGGCTGAGCTCTCTGTGTGGAAAATAAAAGCTGTTCTCCGCCATAGGATAGATCCCCTGAGGTGGTTACCTCCAAGCGCAACAGCAGAATCTCAGCCGTGATGTGTGGCATCATTGGTCGGCTCCCACCGACTGCTCTCACAATTAGCCAAGAGGTCGTCAACTGGAAGGCGTCAATGATACATTTGCTGTATTTTTTTTAATGATTAGCTGCACGAGGTTTTTATGTTTAATTGCTAACATGCTATCTGCGCCTTCATTTTCTGAAGAAATGACGGGCGACTGCTCTAACTGAAAGCACAGCTTGGTTGGGATGTTAATGATTACAGCGATAATGATTGTAATGACCTCTTAATGACTCAAGGAAATACTCTGGATCACAACAAGAGGAAACATATTTTCTTCCCCCTTTCTCTCCTCCCCGCCTATCAGTTTGCATGGCCTTCTGTAGCAACAGCAGCGAGACGGTACGGCAAATGCCCTGTCCGAGCACTGCGGGCTGGAAACAGCTCTGCGGATCCGAGCCGGGCCTTGCAGGGTACTTTCCACGCTAGCATGCTGTGCCGTTTTAAAAGCACAAAGTTTATGTTTGATGTAATCTTGGTAACTGAATCTGTGTTCTCTTTATTTAATCACACGAAGTTCCTTGAAGGCAATTGTGTCAGTATACTGGTGGTGACCCCAGCTGCACCTCCAGCAGCATCAGGACTAGTTGCATTAACAGTAGCTCCGCTTTATAGTCATTGTGTAAGTGTTTTTTATATATATTTTATGCCATGTTTTCTGCAACTTTAAGGGATTAATAAAGCATCTATCCTTCACCGCTAACTAAAACCCCTAATATATAATAGCATATCATATATATCTTAAAATACTTTCAAAAAGTAAATAGCCAAATTAGCAGACATCTAAAGTGACTGTTTTTATTTAAATAAGTAAATAAATAAATATTTGTGGGGTTAAGAGCCTTGCTCAGGGGCCCGACAGTGACATCACTCTGCCAAGGCTGGGATTAAAACCATCAACCTTCCAAAAACAGGCACTGGTCACTGCAAAAGTCTCAGGCCAGGGCCGATTGGGACCTAATCCCATCCTGGTGCTTATGGAGCAGTATGTTGGCTCCGTGGTCCAGCACTGTAGCAATGCGCTTTCAGGGTCGATTCTGCATATGGAGACTGAATTCCCTCAGCACAGGTCTCCTCGAGTTACTCTGGTTTCCTCCCACAATCCAGCACCCCGCAGTTACATGAATTTCCCAAATCATGTGAGCATGTGCATTACAATGGACTGGCTCCCATTCCTGGGTGTTCCCCACGTCGTGTCCTGTGAATCCTGGCAGATTCTCCAGGCGCACACTCGGCAGTGGAAGTGCTATAGAAAATGGCTGGAACAGATAGAGGACTATGCTTGCTGCATAAGGGCGGAAAGTTTGCAGCTCTAAGAAACTTTTATACTTTGTTATATCCCGGAAGGTCTTACTCAACTGATGACTTGCTCTAGAGGGATCTACTTAAAAAGCCGTATATCGCAGCACACCAGCAAAACTGAACACGAGCTGTATTCTAAAACGGAAATCATCCATAGCACAATGCCACACATTTCTCAGCTTATAACAAATTCATATTAAATTGGGCATATGTTGCAGAGCTTGTGATCTATCAGATCATTACTTCCTACAAGAGTTCAATTACGAGATTGCAGACTTTGTGGGTCATGTGTATTTAATGAGTGTTGAACCTGGAATGTCGATTTCATTTATTATGATCAGCAAAATTCATTTAGTGTGCTGCCTTCAGGTGCATTGATGTATTTTTGTATGCAACATGGTATTTTTATTAGTGATAATTAACCACCAATTAATTGCTGGGTGGAACCCCCTTATTCATCACCTAGATGCTGTAATTATCTATTGTTAACTGATTGTTAAGAGAGCATGCAGTAGGTCTTAGCTCGCTGGTACCCATGAGCCTAGCAGAACCACTGACACTCCTGAAAGGGTGTTTGCTTAAACGGGCTCATTTGTGAAAGACGGAATACTTGGAAATATGAAATTATGCACCATGAGTAGTGTCAGCTACATTGTCTGGGAAATTCAGTCGTGCAGACTGAAATGTTGGAAGCTAACATTCCTCCGTGTAGCTAAGTCACAGTGTTTCCAGAGGAGCACTGAAAGTCCATGCATTAAGTTCCATTCAGATGTATGTTTTTCTATCAGCGAATGGTTTGCATTAAGGCAGTTAACAGTGGTGCAGAAACTCACATTTGATCAATAGAGCAAGGCAGGGAGCCAAACCAAGTCATTACCCACCTATTAATTTTGGCACTGGAGTTGGCCACATTATGATCAGAGTGGTTTCTAAAGATGTGTTTACCAAACAACAGGCTCCACTCGAGTTTAGTGGTTTGAGGCCTCTGCAGTGACGTCGATTCCATGGCAACCTAGTTTATATAGGCCGTTTGTGAGATCATATTCTGGAACTTTATAAGAACTCTGATTAATCCATCCACCAGCAAATGTGTGGACCTTTAAAATATGTAGTGTTGGCATTAAAATAAGGACAATGTAATATTTTACAGCTGGGCTTTCCTTTGGTATTGTCCATCACACTGAAAATAGAGCCCTCACTGTTTTTTTAGTAATACCTCAAACATTTTAAAACAGGCATACGCAATCATTTCTATTGCAAGGCAGTGAAATGGTAAAGAGAACTACCCCATATTAAGGTAAATTATACAAATAATACACTTCAATCACATGCTACTCACCTTGTGTGAAATCTTTAAGGACTATTTTGCATTCAATTTTAGAATTGAAATAATACACCAAGCAAAAGCATAATGCTTGAGTGAAAAATTCACAAATGATAGACTGCGGAATGCATTGCTTTCAAGGAACACATTGTGGTAGTGCTTTGCAGGCATTTTGATTCCATGTAAAATATATATAACGTGCAACAAGAAAGCACATTTGACACTATTTTAAAACATCTTTCATTTACATAATTACATCATTCCTTCAGATGTGTTAATGTTGTAAAATGTTGTCATTTAATTTTTTTTTTTATTTGCGGAAGATGTAGGTCATGCTGACTGTGGTTGCTAATGGTACAAACATGACATCATTGAGAAGTCTGCCTGCGCTTCCACGTAAGTTGTCTGACAGGCAATCTCCAACGAATGAGGGAAGGCCCACACCCAGCACTGCTGTAACGGGAACCCTGATGTCTACTCTGTCAGTGTTTCACAATCCGGTCCTCGGGGACCCACAGACAGTCCACGTCTTTGCGAACTGGGAGGGCGCACGGAGAGAGCCAAAACGTGGACTGGCTGTGGATCCTCCTGGACTGGATTGGGAAACTATGTACTATGCTATCTCTAGCTCAAAGCCAGCTGAAATGCTAATCGGGCTTGGCGTGCTGCACTTGGGTGTGCTTTTTCCAGTTGGCACATCGCGTGCCACTGCTACCAGCCGAGGGCAGGGTCCTGCTCTGATATCATAGTGCTGGTAACACACCATTAGTAAAGAGGCACTTCGTTAGAGACACAATACAGGAGAGAATAGCTCTGGCAACACAGGGAAAGACGTTAGTAACAGCGCGGAGCATAATGTTAACATAGCGAAACACACCATCGATTATACGGCACGGCAGATCATTAGTCTGTCGAATGCTGGGCCACAGGCCTTCTGGCTGTCGAGGTGCATGGCCGCCCATCCCTGCATTACATAGTGAGAAAATTGTGTCAGAATGGAAGACAATGAAATAGGAGTGTTGATAGTGGCAAATAATACAGGAAGTGTTGACAGCTTCAAGGAAACCGAGAAAAGTTCCCAGTTTATGGGACCACATGGATCGAAAGTCTTGTTCCATTCAACAACATAAGCATATTGTTGCATGTGCAGCTTTAAATTAAATCTGCTTTTTTTCCTGGGGCTCAGTCATTAACTTGTCAGTAAAACCTTTTTCGGCAAAGAGTCAATTTTTTTTTTTGTCTGATTCTCTTAAAGGTGTAAAGAAAAAAAAAACTACCAGTGTCAGTCAGTTCTTTTGTGGTCAGGACTCCAGTCATTTTTGTCTTTGTTTTGAAAGGCAGAATTTCCCAAAATGGGAGTTTGTGCAACTTCAGCAGAAGGATCCATTAGTCAATAGGAAGCAACATGATAACCGGCTGGGAAGTCAGTAAGGAAGTCAACTTCTAACTAACATGGGCTAGGCTAGGCTTAAGTGCGATCATGGCATTCTCACTGGATGTGTGTGCTAAGCCAAAAATATAAATAAATCACTAAAACTCTATCCATGTCAATTCACATCACCATACAGGTACTACTGAAGCTTCCAACCAGGGTCCGCTGACAAAATGTAACGAATTATCTATGCAGCTGAAGTGATGCACGAATCAAAATTAAATAGGGTCAATAAAAGAGGTCTGTAAAAGGCTTTTGTAAAATGGATAATAAAAGCACATAATGTTTCTACATCTGCTTTCATTTAGCTGGAATCCTGTAGGCCCTCTTCTTCCATTGGAGGGCGGTTTTGCCGCACACTATCCGTGTTTAATTGGCTGCGATTTACTAGCGGCGGCTCTCGGAGGTGCACTCACAATAACAAGGCCTGGCAACTGGCTCTCAGAGCCTAGGAAAGTTTCTGTTGGGCTAAACATCATATTTTTAAAATGAAACTTTAACTCCACAAAGACCAATGCTCTGCTGCATCATATTATGCCTCGAAAAGTACTAAGAAAAATTCAAAGTCAATGAGCTATTACATATAAAGCATTGATTTCTGTATAGTCTATATAGTGAGCGTCTATTAACATAACCTTGTGGTTTACTTTCTCTCGGGGGAGCCGCTAGGGTCTTTTGAAAGCTTATCAAACTGGGCCCCTAACACAAACCAATCCAAGTATGTCCCAGGTTTTCAGGGCCCCATAGTAACAGGGGCCTTTGTAAGTGTACTAACCAAACACTGGTAACATTTCTGGGCTACAAAATTGCTAAGGACCACAAATAAAAATGCTTATAAGAATAATACCACACTGGAAGTAGGCAGCTATACTGAGGAAGGTTGTAACACTGAACACACCTGTGGAAACTTTGCATTGGAGTAGAAGTCTTGTGTGAAAGCAGTAGTCTTAACAGATGGAGCCTCTTTATATATTTCAAACTGCTAGGGATCAAAATTTATAGACAGTAACCACTTTCTCAGTCGACTACAATATTCGCAGTTTGAAATGGCACCAAAATGACATCTATACAGCTGTGAGAAAAACAAGCGGATAAATCATGAAAAAAAAACAATTTATACAAACAATTATTTTAGCATCATTGTTTTACCCATAAGAAAATATTGCAAAAACTGCAATACACCTATAGTAAAAGATATTATAATTAATAGATTTATACAAACATATATAAATGAATATTGGGAATGAATCTTTCTACCATGAATTCACATTTTGCAGGGTTAGACCTAATAGCATTTCATTACCTTCACTTGGAGGCAGGCCCTACCCATTCCTAAACTTTGCCCAAGTATCATTCCACCCACCTGTGCCCAATCAGGTGCCTTCACATCATTTTTCCATCACATGATTGTTTCGGCTGTGCCCAAACTGAGGCAGCTTATTGGTGCATTTCAGGTTGTCTTTCCATCGTGTGACTATATTGGCTGGGCCCAAAACCGAGCCGGTTCATTGGTGCATTTCGCATTGTCTTCTCACTGCCGCTCATTTCTGCTGCCTTCCATTAAGCGGCAGGATTAGGGCAGAGACCCCAGTTACCTTAATATCTGTCCAGGGAAATGAGTGCTTTTATACATTTTTGGTTATTAGTCAGCCTCATGTTCCCCCACAAAGCACAAGGGGAGTGCCTGCCACAGCCTGACTTCTGACACGAGCCACTGAGACACACTGACGAGTCCCAGTAATTTGAGTCACCTGACACCCACAGACTGACATCACTTTGCACGCTCGTTATGCTTAATGGATTTGTTACATGGATTGAGTGTTCTACCTGACAGTGAATTATGAACACATTTATTAACCGGGATTATGAAAATCATGACACAACTATGTCATGGGAACTTTTTCAGCACACAGAACACAAAATGTCTTAGTGCTGCCCAGATCAGCTCGCTCGCATTAAGCCTACGTCTTTTTCCCCTGCCATGGCCGCCTGTTCCTGGCGGCCTTAAGATGATGCAGCTGCTGTGTGAAGCAGAACCGCCGAGTCCAGAGTGACGTGATCCGAAGGAACCCGCCCCGTGATCACATCGCTGGCCCCCATCGCGCAAACGAGCCTGTCTGGGGCAGGAAAGGTAACTTAGCCGTTTCTTAGTGCCAAACTTCCAATCAAACATTACTAACATTTTTCATCATCGCGTTCTTTGAGAATGTGCTGAATTCTCCCACGAGTTTTAAATACAAATATTTAATACAAGTGGATTAATTCACCTGTGAAATGGTAGCAATGTTGGTAGCCACAGCCTTCTAATGCATAAATATACTTCAAAGGGAGGTTCTGTTTCCTGTTCTTTTATTATAGTTTAAAAGGGGAACATGTTGGCAGGCAGCATAAGGCTCTTCTCTGATGTTCTCAGTAGAACTAGCTATAGTTAAAGCTTATTGTTAACAGCTATAGCAGCAAGCACAGTCACTGACATGGCATGCTATAAAACAATAGATGCAATATTATCGGCTTGTCAGCCTAATAAAAATGGCATTTTCAATTCATACACCCAATTCTGCGAAACAAAAAGTTACCTTTTGTTGTTAGTCAGCTAACTAATGACCATGAACATATGCCCGTGCCTTTTTTATAAATTAGTTCCAACTGAAATTCTTGATGTTAATAGAGGGACTTTTTTTTTCCCTTTATATACGAGTAAACTGGCAGCCAAGACTAATTTTCCGAAGCATTTAACTTCAGGAATGATTGAAAAGTCCTAAATGTTTTTTTCACCATCTAGTGCCTCATTTTAACCTTCTTTGAGAAAAAGCTATGAAATGTGCAGCACAACAATCTATATTATGTATTATGTGCGATATAATGAGACGTATGTAGTATATCTATTATCGATATGACCAAGCTGCATAAAGAGCAGCCTTTATGTAAAGGCCTCCCAGTCTTCATATTGTCTCTGGAACGCCTCTGCTCAGCACTCTCTCCCTTTCCGCCTTCCTCATCTCTGAGCTTCCTTCATTTGATTTTCCCAGCAAAACGTTCCTCTGTTGAACACCGATTACGAGTAACATTCACTGCGTAGTGCTGAAATTTGACCCAGATGGGTTTCCAGTTTTTTTCCCCTCTGGAATTCCTTTTCACTGGTGACATGACGTTTGTGGCGGATATTGGTCGGTGACAGTGCTGGGAGTGGACGGCTGAGCCGTTGCCGGGGAATTTACAGGAAGCGTACAGCCGGCCGTCCTCTGGAATGCCTGTTTTGAGGTGTGTTGTCTTCCGGCCAGCTGTGTCTGGAGTTCACTTAAGAACGTGTTGTGAAGCTAATCTCCTTTTCTTGCCCCTGAATGACTAAAGTTTTGGCTGCAGTCTTCTCACTGCTGACATGTTATACCTTGCAGTAGGTCTTCATGAGGTGTATTTTCATCCAGTTGCATGACTTATCATCTGGCAGCCATCCTTGCTCTTCTTCTTATTGAATGTACACCAGTGAGAATATTTTAGGTCTACACTACATTCCCCATTTGTGCTGTACATGATGCCCCTGAACTTACAAGGCCAGCTTTTTCTTAGAGAGACCCAGCAGCCAGTGGACGTATCTTCTCCCGCGACCACGACAAGAGTTTCTGAGGCGTCCTTCATCGTTTCCTGGCTTTTTATATTCTAGAATATTGAAGTCTGTTCTTTTATTGCAATTTTTGTGCTTTGAGGCAAATATGCTAAGAAGGTCAGCATATGGAAAGTAACAGAATAGAATTCTTAGATTTTAGTGTCTGCATAAATTCCATTATACTGTCATCTGTAATGATTCTACTTAAGGGGTTTGTATTTTTCAAGCTTTACAATTCCATTCATTTTTTGATGACTTATTTATGATGATCAAAAAAATGCTGTCAGAGTCTTTACTCCCCAATATTTTTACAACATCTTATAGTGCAGAATTGCCTTTTAGAGGCTACCTAGAGTCTTGCCACATAATGGGCCAATGCAAGTTTTGACTACCTGCTTTATTAAGAACTGGATTCTTGATGGATGACTCTTTCCTCCAAAGCACATTCTTAATGGTAAGTACAGCAAGAGCTGATGCTCATGTAACATGGTTGCATACTGATTTAGTGCCAGTAAATATTTAATTCTAAGCGATTGCTGTAAACATACCATAATCACATTTCCTCATTCCCCTGCCATACTCGCCCTGGGACGAGGTACAGGCAACATTTTTGTCTCTCTGTTTATTTCCCTAACATCTCATTAACTCTGTGGGTTATCTGATGTCCCAAACAGTCCTCGGTTGAAGCAACATCATCACTGTCATGTTTCTCTATGTGTGCAATTACACGGCTACAGCTGTCTTTTGCAAGGGTGGCAATCATCACATGACCCACAATGTCTTCTGTGTGCACCAGGAGACCCAGACAGAGGATCAGGTCTGTAAATATAATGAGCTTGTGGCAGATTATCTGATGGAGAAAGACGAGTTAAAAAAAGGATATGGAGACAATGTTTTAGGAGACATCCTTATGCATATTGGGCCATTCCTGCTGTGTAGGTTTGGGTGTGTGCTTGGGTGTGGACCTGGGTGTGTGTTGGTATGTGGGTATTTGTATGGGCTTGGGTGTGGATGTAGGAGTGTATGCGTGTGGGTGATGTTACATGCCATTGACTGCCTCAGGATGGTGTCCCTTTAAATACATGACTTTGCAGGAGGCAGGAGTCTTAACCTTTTTACAACTCAAGACATGGTACAGACAAAATAAGTAAGATAATACTAATACTAAGTACGCAATGATCAAAATTATATACTTTGGAAAATCTCGCCGTGCAAATCTCAGAAGTCAGTTCCTTTGAAATATTTTTACAATGGATGATCACTTCTTACTACCTGTTTATTTGATTAGCAAAAATACTAACTGGTATTGAAAGAGCTGAAAATAAATTTTACTGTTATTTATAATTAGTAAGCCCAACCTTTTTTACTTGAAATACAAAAAAAAAAAATTTCTTATGCACATCGTTAAAATCAAGGTAAAAGTGAAAACAGCACGGCACCATTGTCGTTAGCCTAACCAACATAAGACTTAGCAAAATTTTCTTTTTTAAGAAATATACTGATACTAATAAACATGCTAATAAATATGTAAGCCTCTTAAATGTAAATCAAGCTCATATTAAACAACATGTGTACTTTTAAACCTCTTGCAGTTCTCCATAGACTAATATCTAAGATATCTCCTTCCTTGCATGGAAAATCAGTTACAGATTGTGTTTTTCAGTTTGGTCTGTAAAGATACAAAAAAATGTATACCTGTGGATCATCCCATGTTATATATTTAAGAACAGAGGCATTTTCTAAGGCATGACATCGCTATTGTTTTATACCTGTCAGAAACATGCGTGCTGAACCTGTTTTTGAAAGGATCATGTTGAAATGTTATGTCAAAGAGCATCTATCTCGAAGGAAAGGCCTTGATTGCTTTCCTGGCAGGGGGGGGCGACTCAACTTGGCAAAGGACAGAACTTCAGCTCCCAGCGCTGACTCTTTATTTCAGGCAGTCAAAGGCCTGAACACCCCCCCCCCCAAAGGCCACATTGCCTCATTTGCCCCCGTGCAAAATATGTCAGACGCTCAGCAAATGGCCGCAATGCTGGGAGTCATAAGACAATAATAGAGACTATAAATACAACTATTAGCACAGGGGAGATTTATCAATCAAGATTCCACAACATTTGCAAAAAAGAATGCTTGATGTTCCCAAAAATATTTCCCTAACGAGAGGTTTTTATCTCGTCCCTCTTTTGTGTCTTGAGTTTCGGCTAATTTTGGACTGTGATCTCCATATGCTTGAGACCTTTCTGAAAGCTTTTAAATGTGGCTCTAAGAGTAGCTCCGTCGCAGCAAATGCAGGACATCTTCTCCAGTCACGAATCACTCTTACTGCTAGACCAGTGTATTGTCAGTCACGCTGTGGAACCTGTTCCTCTAAAATGCACAACAATGAGCCTATGGGAGTGCATCGTGGGATTCTTCAGAATGCACAAAAGAGACTCGACCAAAACTCACCTCTGCTGGACTACAATGGGTGAATCAGGGATTACATGATCTTCCCTTTGCTGTTGCCAGGATTAATGTGGCATACTAATGGTAGGTGAATGCATGCAAACACTGTGTTCAGGGAACTCACTTTTCCTCTGAGAACAAGCTCATGGGTGACTATTAAAGCACTTAATGTGTGTGTCTTTTGATTGGTCTCTCCATTATTTTGTCCCAATGATGATTTTTCAGAGAGAAATGAGTTTATAAGGAAAACACTCCCTGTAAGCCTTTCAGCTCATTGATCTGGTTTAGATTTGGGGTAAAGTGGACAGTTTGTGTGGAATCCAAATGGGGAGTTTGTGAAAAAAAGTGATATAAAGTCAGATCCTTCTAAACTCTCCATTGCTCATTTTTAATTTTAAAGTAATTTTAAAACAATTATAAATCGCATAGCAATCAAGACCTAAAGATCCCACATGACTTTCACAGTTCCAGCAGATTCCAGCAAAGCCAGATAAAATTTACACACACACACACACACACACAGACTCGCGTATCCATCTAAATGGGGACCTTCCATCCATTTCTATGGGAAAAACCCTAATCCCAATCACAACACCCTTAACCCCTACCCAGTCCTAACGTGAACCATAAGTAACCAACCAATGTACAAGACTTTTGGCATTTTTAATTTTTGGATTGCATTCACAGATTTTTATAAAACTGAGGTTATCCAAATGGGGACCTGAAAAGACATCCCCAAAAGTAGGGAAATTTCAGGTTTTACTACACTTTGGGGACATTTTGGTCCTCAAATGTGATCTATGCAAACCCCCCCACACACACACACGCACACGCACACATATTGTGTTTAGTGGAAACTATGAGTTTACACCCTTCCACATCACATCACATATGCACACCTGCATTTGTATATGACCGTAAAGTTTGCCTGCTCTCCCAGGAGAAACAGTAAAAACCGTAACTAGATGAAACTATCAGATGAGCTGGTTTAAAAAAAAACAGAGCAAGATCACAAAGGAAGGCATCTCATATTACTCTCATTATGAATTTCTCTGAAAGGAGTTTATGTCATAATGCATGCGGAATTCAGAATGTAATAATAAAAAAAGCATTCTTCAAACAAGGAATTCAGGGAAACGATCCACCGTGGAGCTCTTCGGAAACATCCCAGGGAGCTCTGATATTACATACACTCTGTAACGACCGACTGCCGGGGGACCATTGTGCAGGGGCTTTGCGTTCTTGAACCAAAAATGAAGAGAGAACACACACAGTATGACAAGTGTGTTCCGTGCAGAGAAAACAAGCCCATTTGTTCACGGTGGTTCACAATAAGCCAAACTTGTCAAATCTTGAACGTGTGATGTTATTGCACAGTTTGCCAAGAAGTCACCCTGAAGCACATAACGTTTGATGGTTACACAATCCACCACCCTATTTATTCTGTTCTTTGTTGTGCCGAATTAAGAATGGGATTAAGGATAAACTAGAAGACCGCCCTAAACAATGATGGTAAGAAATTATAGCTCATAACCATCATTAATCATATAATATAATATAAAATAACATAATACAATAATCATCACCTCATAATAATATATTTAACTCTATAGTGTAGTCCTTCAGTAGCTCTGAAACTCTCCAACGGAGCCCTTGCTTTGGCCTTACGTGTGGAACGTGTGCTGTAGGCATACGGGAGGCCCGGTGAGCCTTCTTTCTGTTTTAGAGGTTTCTAATCCGGGCCGGGATGGTGACATCAGGCGTCTCCCCCCGGTCGGCCCATGTGTTGTACCAGGCTCTCATTTCCTCCGCTGCGCGGACACCAGACTCTGCGGCCCGCGCTGTTTGTTTTGCTCCGGACGTCCAAGTTGCTGATTAAAAACAGCCTGCCTAGTCTGGGGCCTGGACGGCCGTGCCAAGTCGGGGGGGGTTTACACATGGACATAGCTGGGATGCAGGCTCTCAGCAGGACCTCTCCTCCCTGCTGGATCTCTGACTGGGCGGCACCATGTGACGAGGAAGCATGGCCGCTGTCCATTTCCCCTCCTGGCTGAAGGGAAACATTGTTGTGAAAAGTGGGATGGCTTTCCGCCGTGCTGCGTCACGAGTTAAAAATAACCGGCATACTTAAAGCGGCTGTGGAATCCCACAGCAGACAGAGGCCAGGACGGCCGATGGGCCTGCTGGATCTCTCCCCTCCGCCGAGCGCTGACGTCGGCGGGCCCAGCGTGACGCAAGCGCCCAAGCCAGGAAAGCGGGCACGGCGGAGGCCTGGCCGGAATCCACCATGGAGCCTGTAAACACTCCAGCCCCAACGGAGCGGACCATCCATCCAGCAAATCCCAGATCCAGCGCTCTGCAAACTGCACAGATGCTACATCCAGGACTCAAAAAAACTCGAGAAATGTTCAGTAAAAATAAAACCCACAAAAGTACAGTCCTGTGAGTGCACTATGTCCTGCAAACTCTGCTCCAAACACATATATCAGGCCATGGGTTGAATATTTTTTTTTATGTATCAGTAATTTATAATAACATTCCGGTAAAGAGGCTTAAATCACACATTTGTGATATTTTTTTATCTTATACCCATTTGTCAAAGTTAATAAAAGCCTGATATTTAAATAGTTTTTAAACCCCTGTTTTAATTATATACCTGTACCAAATACCTAACATACATGCTAGCAGAGTAACAGGAGGCTTGCACGGTCATTCTTCTGGATCAGGCCCTCGTCTGGATCTTCACGGAGGTACAGCATGTTCCCCTGCTAGTGCCAGTCTGGAAGGAGCACTGCTTCATTGGTCTGCACCCGACCTCACAGCACTTCCTATCTATTGGACTTCAAAGCCTTCCTGCTTTGCTGACACTATGTTCAAGAGATCACTACATCTCTGGGAATTAACCGAGTTTTTCCACTGCTGTCCGTTCTGCCGATTTACCATGTAGTATTAAATTTCCAAAAGTCACCATCACTGTATTTGTCATGGTCAAAAATGTTAAGTTTGTTCATATATTAAGCTAAATGTCTCTGTAGGAGCACTTAATTGGTTGCTAACTTCTACTATACATGAATATATGAATGAATCATATATTCTCCAGTTTCGACAGAGGAAATGTTGACATATTTTAAATGTATCACACTACTAAATACCAAGGCAATAAACTAAATGTTTTAAACTAACATTATATACTTATGCAAGTGAGAGTCTACCTGGGTTTAATAATTTCAGACAGAAAATAATTCCATTTTAACTTGCTAAATCATCAGTGCACATTTGTGTGCCAGAAAGTAGATCAGGAATATATTGGTATTTCTATGTTTGGTTTCTAGGGTTTGCAAAATATCAGGAGGATATGAGCCATGACTAAGCCACTGTATTAAAGTCAACACAGTCACAATAAGATATTTATCATCATAAAAGGATATTTATAAACCAGGTTCATGCTACATTTGGATGCATTCAGTAGTGTGAGCTGGAAAGTGCGGCGAGCCACTGCATTGTGAGAAAGACGCTGTACCCAGTGAAAAACAGTATCGATTTTTATCATCAATATTCCCTCGTTTCCCATCACCAAATTAGAAAACAGCAACAGCTAATTTGTGTAATTTGTGCACAGGTGGATGCAACCCATCACCACACGAAATGAACAGACGAGCTTTTGTCAGGAAATCCACAGACCTACTGACATGGAGGTGAGAGACGGCAGAAAAATTAGTGGTTTCACACGAATAGCTAAATGCGTGGGTAACTTGTTACAATATGACGTGCATCTTGTCGCGATTTGACCAAGAGCCGTTGTGTGGAAGTGAACATTAGCACCATGGATCACCAGAAAGAATGCGAGCCACCTGGCTCATCTAGTACCGCGGCAGGACTAGTTAGATCAAAAGGCACGGATTTCTCATTTCCCCTGAAGTCTTGTCATGTCAAAATGCATCTACGGTTTCAATGACAATTAAGTGCTTACGCCTTAATAAAACGGTGTTACATATCTGATTTCAACAGGTTTTCATTTTTATTTAGGAACAATCTGATTGCGTAAAGGAATGTAAAACGGTAAGTGCGCTTTCTTAATCTTACTAAAATGTAATTCTTTACACCCTTTATAACTCAGAAAATATGAGATACAAGCTTATATGCCTGCAAAGGTCAAGCCAGTGCGGAAAATAGATGGACAGACAAGCTAATGTGAACCTAATTTCATTTAGATATGCAAATGTATATTTCAGGATTACATAAAGTACCATTGTTGGCTCAACAGAGAGGTGACCATTTTCATTGCAATATGCACAATTAAATTACCACAGTCACAATGAAACAAAAGTATATTACCAATGATGCTCACGGGTCATTACAATCACCATTTTTTAATGGTGACAATTTAAGACATTAAAAATATACACGTGGAATGTACAAAAGGTAACCCTTTGGTGGACGAATTCTTAATACTGTTACCTACAGTGATTAGTTCTTCATTTTCTGAATAATGTCAAACTCAGAGGTGCGACCAGTGTCATTAGGCTGGTTTCTCATTGGGGTACTTTTACTGGGATGCTGGAGACTAAATCCAATTAGTCAGCTGAGGTTTCTGTGGGTATTTAGAAAGGGACAGTGCAGCAGAGTCCTTTGCATGTGAGTCAGCCATGATGGTGACATCACCGCTGGGGTAGTGGTAAAAGGCCGACTGACTGCCTAAACCATGCACTCAAGCCTTTTGACCAGTGGACCAACCTGCTCAACTGGCAAGCGTTTGGTGTTAAGTTGGTTCTGATCCCTGGTCATCATGTCGGTTTCACAGGAAAGACTTAACCTGACGTGCATTTAAAATTCCTGCCAAATATAGAATCTCAAATCAACTCTAGAACAGAAAACCTGACATTCAAGAATTTCCAGTCAAAAGGGTTCCGATTACAAAGTTAGAGAACTTTTTCCAGGCCCAGATTTCCTGTGCTATTTTCAAAAGTTTGATTGTTAATCTCGCCACGTTGTTCCTTATGCAAGCAAACACAACCATGGCAATAAATGAATGGTACTTGTGCACAGATAAAAATGTACTGTTGTCATTCACTCTCATTATACTGTTCTTTTTAACTGGGTCCAGGCAAAGTGATTCTCTTCTGACAACAATACACTGTCTGCTGTTCATGAAAGGTTTGCTGTTAGGAATAGATAAAGGGGGTCCTCAGCTCTCAGCATGGGTAAGTAGGATGACTGTTTCTGTCTAGGCACATTATAAGTTCCTGACAGAGCACCACGTATGGCAATATAAGATTAACTATACGGATCGAAATTTCAAATATTTATTTTGATTTGTAGGTCCCTTGAATGAGATTATTTTTTTTTCTTTTTCCGCCGCATACAGACAATAGTGCATCTGAACCAAGCCGACAGCCTGAAGCGCAATTCAAGAACTTTACTTCACATCATAATACAATAAACATTCCATTAGAGAAACCCAGTGCACTTACTAATCACTTAGCAGAATGCGGTAAATCAGACACTTCGCATAATCAGAAAGCATGTAATTTCATTAAGAACAAAAAATAGCCTGAAAAGGGTTCGAGAAGCAATTGGCGCACATAGAAATCTACATGTTTGCAACAAGTAACTAAACCTACTTCATCCAGCGCGATGGATTAACCAAAGCAATGCATAAATGGGATGATACGTAGCAGTGGTTTTATACTACTTTCCGGCCAAACTTTCATTTCTGCTGCCCAGGGTCTTCCAGATAACATGCCCCTCATTATAAACTCAAAATAACCAGAGGCAAAATGATCCTACATCAGGCTTAGATCCGTTTTTATCGACGAGTTAATCCGTGGCAAACAAATAAAAACCATGCATTATAAAAGACCTCCCTGTTGCCATCGCTGTGTTTTGACACAAACAGTAACAGGAGACGTCATTGGGCTTTTTCTCGCTGCAGCGGCGGCAGCGGCACGCCGGCCGCCAGGGCCCCTGTCGTCACGCAGCCAATGCCGCGCGCTCGCCTCGGACCGTGTCTGCGTGCGTGCGTGCGTGCTTCTCCCCCCCCCTTTTCTTTTTTGCACTGCCTATTGTTGCCGGGAGACGAAGGCGTGTCTAGACGGCGACTTAAAAAAACAAGGGAAAGCCCTTCGCGCGCGCTCCGTCAGCGGGCTCATTCAAGCTCGCGCTCCATGGCTGCGGCGCTGACAGCGCGCGGAGGGAATCCCTGGGTGCCGCCGCTCGCGCGCTGACCGCTCCGCGTGCCCCCGGTGCGCCGCGCGCCGCTCCGCTCCCGTGCTTTTTTTTCCCCCTCTCTCTCCCCCCCGCCCACCACCGCCGCGCCCGCCGCCACCCAGCCCCCGAAAGGGTCCATCTGCCGCTCCGGGAGAGCGCCGGCGGGGGGGGCCGGGGGGAGAGTGCAAGGCC